>BQNB010012009.1:44862-80131 GCA_026074375.1 Tanacetum coccineum
GAACAGTAATGTTATGACACCTAGGTCCACAAACGTTGTATTTAATCGAATTGGCTTTGCAATACAAAAAGGGCTAGCGGTGCAGCTTGTTGCCCGTTTGCCTTTCCCTGCTATGTAATCTTTTTTATAATGTAAATAAAATTTGATAAAAAAAATGTTTTGTATTTTTATCGTCCTTGTGTTCTCCCAGTTTACAGTACAACACAGTGTTTTATCAGTTTCTGCTTCGTATTTTTTGACAGTTTAATACATTTGACTTGTTAAACTTTATAATTTTCGTTTCGTACGTTCCGTCATAAAAATAAAATTAAAATTAAAAAAAACCGAAAATTCAAAGGGGTACAAATGGTTTTTTAGGGGAGGTCTTAGGGCGCGTTTGGTTTAAACAAAGGAATGAAAAAAAGAAAAGCAAAAAGGTATACTAACGAATGCAATGAGAGTGTTCCATTGCATTGATATTGTTTGTTTAAAAATATTTAAGAAATGAAAAATACTTTTTTTAATGTTTTTCTTGATATAAAAACAACAAATAATGTTAAATCAAATAAGAACACTTAACATGAAGCACCACTAATCAACGCTTTATTAACAAACAAGAAAATTTGCAATATTCTCTTTCGAAATTATCTGCTAAAATATGTAGTATTGTAATACATATATTAACAGCTTCACACAAAATCCCTATACTTAAATTATGTTTATGTATGTTAGAAAAAAAAATTGATACTAGCATTTTAAATATGGAAGGAAACATACGATTGGATAATTTTACTGATTGCTATTTAGAAATAGAAATAGCAAGAATTTAGATTGAGTGGGATCATGAGGTCAAAAGATGGAAGTGGGTAATCAAATTTTATTATAATTATCTTTCTTTACCTTTTAAAACCTTTAACCAAACACCCCCTTACTCTTTTTTATTTTTTGGGAGGTGATTTATACACATCATTTTTTTTTGCCATACCCCATGTAGGTAACCTTTAAATCACTTTCACTTCATTATTGAAACAAGAAAATAAGATGAGAAGAATTGGAAGAATTGTAGAGAGAAGTTAGAGAGAGAGAGGTAGAGAGAAGAAAAAGATGGATGATTACTTGCAAAATTACAAATGAGAATTAACAAGAACCAACCCCCTCTCCATACTTGGAGAGGGGTATTTATACTTAATACCAAGAGGCTTTCATGCCTTGGTATTTCTACGGGCCGGGCTCGGGATTACTTTGGGCTTTCGCCCGATACACGTGACCGGTTAGATTACATTTAAGAGCCCGTTTACCCGTGTAGCCTATTACAACGTATAATTATTTAATGACTGAGACCTAATATAGTTATGAACGAACTTCCATTGTTCGACTCATTATTTTGAGGCTAACAATCTCCCCCGAAGTGAGTTCATTGTGACACTCCTTCATGAGATCAATGAGATTGCTTTTGTCGTTAAGCTCTTGTGATCTTTGTCTCTGTCTACGTTGTAGGCTTGTTCCTTCATGCTTTGTGATCTTTGATCTTGAGCCTTTGTCATTGTCTTTTGACTTCGTCTTTGCGTCCGAGATCTTTAAATCTTTATCCTTTTGTCTTGATCGTCTTTGCCACCTTGCGATCTTGTGTCTTGACCAACATGCTCATACTTTGCATCATCTTGAAAGCTTGCTAACAATCTCCCCCGAAGCTTGATTTCTGAGGAGTTATCTTTAATATCAGAGTTTGCGCGGAAGTCTTTGTCTTTAATTCTTGAGCTTTCATGATTCTTGAATCTTGATGCTTATAGAATGTCTTTGTAGATTGAGCATGAGCATGTGGTAATGAATCCGACTTCAGCTGGAATGAGGCATCACCATCTCCATCTTTATGTATCCTGAAATAAAACAGTTAGCAATAAAGCGGGTGGACGAATATGGCTTTGTCATTCGTCCGGATTTGGTTAGATTAACCTCCGGTTCCGTAGGACCGTTTTACAGTATAAATACTGTACCTGTGATTAGGTAGATTCAAAGGGAGTCACCTTGACAGGGTTTCAGCTCAAGCGTAGGAACTTCTAACACATATTATTAGATTTTACCATGCTTTCATGTTCACATTACCGGAACGTCTCAAAGCATACCAACACGTAAGAGTGAATCAGGATAGTTAATATCTTTTGATTGAGTCGATCAATTCAATTTCCTTGAAACAAGTTTTGATTCAAACATTGAATCGCACCATCATTCTTTCTAGTTACCTCAAGTTTCGATTCATATAGAATCTCGCAAGTCCCCACCAACCCAGTGCCGTTGATGATGACACTGGAAGGATTTCCATTCGTTCAATGTGAATACTAAGAGTATCACTCTGCATGTTCTGGCAGAATCACAAGGATAATTGCGTAGGACCTCTAGTCACATCATGTGCACTTAATGCATATCAACAAGAGTATGGTCAAGGGATGTGTCCTAATAGAGGTTTATATTAAGGATCTCTTGGCTCTAGACTCGCTTAGTGCTCGTTTTCGGTTTAGTAATCGTAGGCTGGAGCAGACAGCCACCTATTCAATATCAACTAACACGGAATGAGAAAGTCGATAAAGTCGTGAGTA
This sequence comes from Tanacetum coccineum, assembly GCA_026074375.1. Taxonomy (NCBI): domain Eukaryota; kingdom Viridiplantae; phylum Streptophyta; class Magnoliopsida; order Asterales; family Asteraceae; genus Tanacetum; species Tanacetum coccineum. Next base: position 47,436 of record BQNB010012009.1, read on the forward strand.
ACTCCGTGACAATGAGACAATTTAACTTTTGAGAGAAACCCGAAAGGCAAAGGAAGGTGTGCTATTGCCATCCCTGGGTTCATGATGTCGTCTTCTCTGTCAGCACTCAACAATTGATGATTCTGAACCCTCATGTTTATCGATCCGCTGTTTCTGCCTAAGTTTGTGTGGAGGGCTCTTTCTAGACCTTTATTCCATACATTTCTTTTAATTCTCAACCCCTTCAATGCTTACCAAGACTTCATTACTACACCTTGTTGTGATTGTTCCAGGTTTTTAGCTCAAACTAGTCCTGCATACTTCCCTTATACTCATTCATCTCCAATCATACCTAAGGATTGCTATTTCTAACTATGAAGTATCCCTAGGTAGATCCCTCCGGTTCTGGTTGGATCAAGTAACAAATTCTAACCTCACACCTTATGTCCTTCAGAATCGTCGTTGAAATACAGAATGTTTTAGGGTAGAGATCGAAACATAAAACCTTTTCCGTATAGCACTAATGAGTCTTAGATCACATTTTAATTACATTCCTCCCTTAATTTTAAGATTTCTAAATCACTTAGATTTTGAAATACAGTGAGATTAAAATTGTCTATAAAAGGCAAGGGGAAGAACGTTTGAAGCTTAGCATGAAACAATTTGGAACTATGTCATCCTTGCTCCCCCTCAATTGTATCATATTTTTGACACCAAAAACTATGGTACCAAGTTTGTAAAATCGATATAAAATTGAGGTTGAACACTTAGTCAATCTTAATAACGATCATTCTATTGAATTGTCCTTATTATCATGTTGTTATTATAGTGACTTTTGGGAATGGTTTTGAATACATAAGAATGGTCCGTGAGATGATGTATCCAAACTCATTAAACTTTGTTTTTCGAAAAACTCCCCCTTGAAAGATGGAGTGTTGAACACACAATTTTGAAAGATTATGAATCGTCAGTGAGAAATTCTTGAAAAATTGTGTTCAACATTTTGAAAAACATCATGTTAGAAGACTTACCTCCACTCTAAGGGTAAGCTCCACTTATGCGTACAAATCCCTTTTTTCTTGAGCTTAAAACTTTGAATGTCTTGTAAGAACAGCTCAATACCGAGAAAAGTTGAATTTCTCGTTATTAGGATAAGAGTACTTATAGAAAAAAACCCTTTCCTTTATCATTTAACTCCGGGTTACGTACTGATATTTTTCACATAAGCCATTAAGAAAACTTAGAAATGACAATGTTTTGAATATTGAAACTCCTTGGTCGAACTCAGTTTACACGCCCGTGTCGATATTAACAACATTTATAATGTACTTAAATGTTATCGATCCAAGATGACATGTCGAGAAGAATATTTTTGAAACATTTTCTGGATTTTTTTGTATTTTCTTCTTGAACTTATATTTTTTGTTGTTTTTCTTTTTCAAAAATATGTACAATTTGACCTCAGCATTGTTATTTTGATGGTGAAATAGTAATTCAACATCTTGTCGTGATGTAGCTGTCTTGTCACTAGAGGAACAACTTGGTAACCACTTTGAACTTGACAGATCATAAGCTGTGGTCGTGAATTCGAGTTCTGAACTGTTATGATCAGAAGTCATTTATCGTGGAAGAGCGAGGTCTGAACTGTTGTGAACAGACGTCATTGCTTATGCATCCGATGAAAATTCCTTAAAGCCCTGGTTTCTCAGATATCAGTCTTTTCAGCAACCAAACTCGGAGTCCTTCCTTTGTAGGATTTAAAGATGTACCTGCATGTATGTTAAGTGTACCTGCACTGACATCAAGAGTTTGTTTGCATTCATACTGGTTCGTGATATCGTCATTTGAACCATTTTGGGGTGTTCACTGACAACAATGGTTTGTGCTATATGTGAATATCTTCCAGTAGGAACCCACACTAAGACAACTGTCTTGAAAATTTTACCCGTCGGTTCCACCTAAACAAGATCCAAGGATTCATTGTATTTCTCATGGACAATCGAAAAGTCTTTTTGAATGAAGTACTGTGTCTTTTTGGGATCTGTCTTTCTGGTTTCTTTGCAACACATGTTTGCTCTACGGGGTTGTATCTCGTTGTTGTCTTATTATATGGAACCTTAGCACGTGAGTTGACTTCATTCAGGAATTTTGTTACACAAGAATCATGATTGGCATTAAAGACACATTTCTGACATGTTGAGCAAACAAAATGTTTGTAGTCAGAAAAACTTCTAGAATTCCTAGAGTGTTCTGCTATGGGCACAGTCTTTGTCGTGACGCAACTATTCTTAGATACAGGCCAATTCCTAGACTTTTGGTTATTGATCCTAGGTCTTTGTTTGCTACCAATTGCTGTGCTTGAGATCTAGCAAGAAAGGGCATCTCACTAGATTCTCGAATTCTACTGCTTTCTTGTGTCTTTTTCTTAGCTCCTCTAGTAGTGATTATGAACCATGTCATTTGACTATACCTATGATGAGCCATATGCAATCATGTTTTCGAGTATTGCAACAGCATATTCTCTTTCCATAGGCAAATAATGTGTAGTAACTGGTTTTGACAAATTGCTATTGACATCAACTTGGGAGGCAACCCGTTGCTTTAAAATCTAGTCGTATCAGACTTAAACGCAGTCGTTGTCTAACAACTGAATGGTTTTTCTACAATGGTTGTAAAGCGTTCCCTAAGATTGACGATTTTGCAAACTAAGTATTCACACTATTACCTGTTAATTTCCTTCAACTCATTTTTTAATGCTGGCAATTGCAAACCCTTTTTCCTGAAGTTGAGCTTGAAATTTATCATTTATTTACAATCAAAGAAGTTTGTGTGTTCTATGTTCTTAAGCTCATATTGTCTTGATATAATCAAACATTTCTTTGTAATGCCTTTTCAAAGTCTCATTTACTTCAAGAAACTTAGGACCACTTTATGTTCCAATTCATTTATTGTTCAAATACATCTATGTCCAGTTTAACCTTCGCTTCATAATTTGTTACTTCAAAAATTGACCATGTTGCCCTTCTTTTAAAGCTTGATTTTGATATTTAAGTTCAAGATTAACACAATGTGCTTTCATTCTTAAAAAATCTTTTTGAAATTAGCCAACGGTCTTTTGAGACAAGAATTTTCAGATATCAAGATGATTGATTTGAGAGTTCAGTTGTCTGGTTATCAGTTAATTTAGCAGGCAAATGACATGTTTCATGACATTGTACAACTTCTGGTCAACCTTTCCCTTCATTATTGGAATTCAGGGTTGCTCAGTATGCTGTTGTCCAGTAGCAAAGATATTGATTTCAGCAGTTGTTTGTACCTCAACCATTGGCTCTTCATCATATATGGGTCTGATATCTGCATCATCAGCATGTGCATCATTCCCTGATCTGCTGCTTGTATCCTGCTCTTTGGATTCTGTCCCAATGCTTCTGTGTTAACCAACTACATTCGACTGCTATCCGTATCACCTTATCCTTTTTTGTCTGAATCTGTCATTAATTCACCCAGCTATCATAACTCTCGTTATGCTCTGCCTTCATCAATCGACTTCTTAACAGATTCATGTGTTGGATCAGTGGTGTCACGGAATTCTGGAATCTCTAGTCGAGTATATTGTAGGAATTTGTTTGCGTACATGTCAACATATATCATCCAAATAAATCCGTTGACTTGATGAACATCTTAAACTGTGTCTCGAGTACTTTAAAAGAAGCTGTGGATCCAATCTCTTGAAATTCTTCTTTGTCAAGTTGCTTTTCTAACTGATCCACGTTTAGGAACATTGTGCCTATAAAAGTTTCAACATCTTGACCAAAGAGTGTTGCAAATGCACGATTTAATCTAGACTCGATTTGATTCCTTTAAGTTGTCGTGTGAAAGATGCTTTAGGTGAATGAAATGTTTTCGCAAGATAACCATGCAACTTTCTTTGCTTTGTCTTGAAATTTGATGCATTTGTTGTTCTTCCAAATTTAAACACGAAGATAAAGTATCTTTCGTTCCATTTTACCGTGAATTGAAGTGAAAATGATTTGAAGGATCTTAAGCAGGTAAAGTGATTGTTGTTGTGGATTTGAATCAATTAACGTTCACGGGATTTTACAAATCTTTGATTAAAACCGAGAAAAAAAAATCGTATCTTTCACGGATTTACAAAATCCAAGAAAAACCGTGAATGATTTGATTTGGAATCAGCGAAAATTCCAAAAAAAACTGAAAAATTCAATAAATCATAGAAAACGATGTTTTTGGGCTTCGAAAAATCCTTAACCAGCTAAAGGGGTTACAGCGTGATCCGTCTCGTTATATCTCTTCGATAAGATGATGTCCACGGCCTAAAACGGACACACGGATCAAAAGTTATGGCTAGTATCTTACTAAGACCCATTTTATACACAGCAAGGTTTTCTAAAAAAAAATTCGTTCGGTATGTTATGTAAAGTACCTAATACGGTTTCAGCATGTTCGGATTCCTTTAGGTTCGGTTGTCTAGTTCGGTTTGTGCTAGTTCGATTGTTCTAGTTCGGTCCTTTAAGAGATGCTAGTTCGATTGATCTAGTTCGAACCAAAGACAACACTCGTTCGATTGTGCTTGTTCGAAGGTACTTTGTTCGAATGTGCTTGTTCGAAGGTCTCTTGTTCGAAGGTGCTTGTTCGAATATGCTTGTTCGATCCACAAGATAATGCACACTTCGATTGTCGCAAGTTTTCGATGGTCCTCTGGTTCGATCTTCTCTAGTTTCAATATGCGTGTTCGATTGCCCTAGTTCGAACCAAGCACACTACTCGTTCGAACCTTGTTGAGTCGCTTCGTTGCTTGCCCTCCATTTGAGTATGTCACTCGTTCGGACTCAAACAAAAAATGAACTCGTTCGATCAAACAAAATAAACCACTCGTATCGATCAAAACAGAAAAAACCACTCGTTCGATCCAAAGAGGAAAGTCACTCGTTCGATCCTATGGAGAAGATGCTCGTTCGATCCTTTCCAAAAAGCCCTTGTTCGGTCCTCAAAGAGACTACTAGATCGATCCAAAAGTGAACAACCCTCGTTCGATTCAATCTTGTTCGATCCTCCTAGTTTGTACTCGTTCTTTCTGGACATACGACTTCTAAGTAAATGTCAGCTTAGGACTCGTTCTTCAAATAAAGGAAAGTGTAGATTTTTGTACATTTATCCTCACAACGGGAAGCTTATAACTTCTCGGACTTGAGCTATTTCATTTAAGATATTTCAAATCTCGAGCTCAATTAAAATGGTATACAAAAGTTTGAACACTAATTTTCAAGAGTTATTCAAAAAGATTTTTTTAAAATCTTTCAAATTGTGTGTTCAACACTCCTTTTCTTATTCAATCATTTGATATATTTTTGAGGAGGAGTATAAAGGAAAATGTTTTGAACAAATGAATAATAATCGATTTAAAAGTAGTTGTTGTCAAGTGTGTTTATATCGATAAGCGTGCAAATGGTGAAGATTATGTCCGGTTATGACCGTTTCTTGAAATTAACAGGATGAGGAGTGAGCAATCTACTGACCATACGTTTTAGATATCGACATACTTTGACGCAACTATTTTTCAAATTTGTTTAGAACATTCAGAAAGGTTCCAAATCATAATCATGCTATATCCGTTTTCTCCCATGTGTTTTCAAAATCTCATATAGCTATTTTAATCCATTGATATCAAAAATATCATATGGTATGCTATTTTTGAGGGGGAGAAAATTGGATTAAAATGTGATCAAGAAAGATAAATGCTTAAGTGTGTGGAATAACAAAGTGATCTAAAAGACTCAAAGTGCAATCAACTCTTTCCTCCATGTGCAAAATAATTTTGAATATCGATGCACATGTGTAGGGGGAGTATTTCTCAAAAGTGAAACTTTCAAAGTGTTAAATGTTTTGATTTATATCAAACACTTTGATTGATTTTCAAATGGTTTTATGGTTTCGATCTTAAATACCCATCAACCAACTACCTCACAATGATCAAAGAAGAAATAAGGTGGTAAGGTTAGGTATTATCCCATGATCCAACCAGAACCGGAGGGATCTACCCAGGGACATTCCATAGATAGAATATAAGTCCTTAGGTATGATGGAGTTGAATGTGAATGGGAATAATGTCAACTAAGGCATGAGCTATCATCGGAACAATCACAACATGATGATAGTAATGACGTCTTGGTGGACATTGAAGGGGTTGAAGAATGAAAAAGAAATGATGTGCAAAGGGTGAAAAGAAAGAAGCCCTCCACAAACATTAGGCAGAAACCGGGTCAATACATAATCTATCGAATATCACAAAGATGATATTTGGTATTGAAGAAAGACATCATGGACCCAGTGATGCAATGCACAACCCTTCCCAGCCACTCAAGATTCTCTCAAAAGAATTCTTGTTTCATTGTCATGGAGATTAAATGCATAATCTATTGACATCTCACTCCGAGATTGTTGATATTGAAAAGGTGGCATGTTGCTCCAGCCTACCGATCACAAAAAACCAAAAACGCACTTATTGAGTCTAGAAGCCAAATGGATCAACTTCATAAATCTCACATAGGACACAAAAGTACATTTGTATTAAACATCAAAGATACAAAAAGTACAAGAGTTGCTTATATGTCTATGTGACAGTGCATGTCTTAATGACATTGCCAGAACATTCAAGAGTGATACTTAAATTAAGTATTTCACAATGATTGATAATGGTGAATCTACCAGTGTTTAACATCAAGGCCAACGTCTGAATCGTTAGGTCATTAATTTTAAAATGATTGTTTTATTGATTCATATTAGTGTTAACAGTAATGTGTAAGTGATCTAAGTAGTATCGTGTTTTTGACTAAAATTTGTTGAGTCAAAAAAACACTAACAATATTTCCTTGATTATTCAAGTGATAGATGTTGGATCTACCAAGGTTACTTAGTGATGCAATCAATATTTAATGATGGGCGATGTGTGAGGATTGTTGGAATTAAAGATAGTAGTTGACTCTCATGCTTAGACCGCACTTCACACATGACTTCACTATCAAATATTCAGGCGTAACAAAATTATGATTATGTTTGATGGTCATCAAATATAATCAGGGGGATGAGAAGTGTTCTAGCTGAATATTTCGATAGAATGCAACAATTAGGGGGAAGAAATGTGTACATCCAAGATTTAATTGACTTTGGTGTATACTACATAGTGCAACAACTGGGGGGAAGAAATGTGTACATCCGGGACTTAATTGACTTTGGTGTATACAACATCCAGGACTTAATTGACTTGGAGTTATAGTTTCATTCTTCTATAAGTTGTTTGTGTGAAGTATGTGCATACGAATGGTTGTTCGTTTAGGGGGAGGCAACTGAACGGATTGTAGTCATGTGGGATGAACTGGGGGGAAGTCAATAGGGGAGATACATTTATGAACAATAACATCAACAACATCTCTACCTTTCAGAAGTAAGAACACCGTCATATTCATTCCTTTATACCTCCTACTCAAATTTCAAAGATACACTTCCGCAACTCTGATAAATCAAATAACTTCCTTAAATCATCAAGATGTTGATCAAGATTAAAGTTCTACATGAGGAAGATTGTAAGCTGTCAAGAAAGTATGAGTATGTTGGTCAGAAGCTTTATAAGACAAATCAAGATGGATTCACGGTAAAGAATGATGATATGAAAAGTTCTCAAAGGCAAAGTCAAAAAGGAAAATGGAAAGATCAAGATCAAGATCTCTAGAGCATGATTGGAACAAGGCCACTATTACACAACAAGACTCAAGACAAACAAGCATTAAAGTTCAAAGATCAAAGTCACAAGAGAGATCTCAATGATCATCCTTTAGGGGGAGATTATTATGAATAGAAAAATGATGATCATTAATGCAATCAAAGAGAGATCTCAATGATCGTCCCTTAGGGGAAGATTGTTAGGAATGATAAAACTGACGGTCTTATTGAGATAAAAGTCTTGTAATAAATAGAGAAATAATATTGTGTAATGGGTTAGGTGATAGGCTCGTGACTTAAATAAAGTCACGAGACCCAACAAATAGCTAAAAGCTAAGAAACAAGAGCTAAGCTCTTCCTTGTAAAATAGGTATAAATACCCCACCACCTCCTCATTAGTAAGGTGTGTCTTCTAATCTCATTCTAATCTTTTCTCTAATCCTCCTCCTCCCTCTTTATCTCTCTACTTTCTAATCTTTCTCTCTCTAGAATAAACATACACACAACACCTAAATACACACTCTATTGCTTATTGATTCTAAATTCAAGACCTAACAGAATCAGCTATATCAACAGCGCTTGGTGCAGCAGCTACTCGAACTGGAGAGACAATAATAGTTAGAGGATTACAGTATTCATCGAACAAGGGTTGGAACAAACTATCCTAATTATCTCTTTTTGGTGGATTACAAGGTTTTGAGGAATAATGTTTGGTACGAGTCTTGAATAGGATGTTGCAGGAGTCATTACTTAAAGCCCGGGTCCTCAACCGAATCGTTCAGAAGCCATCGTTATCAGCTCATCGAACGTCACATGAATAGTTTCCATAATTTTTCGGGTTCTCCTATTGTAGATTCTAAATGCTTTCTTTGTTGGCGCGTAACCAACAAAAATACCAATATCGGACTTTGCATTTAGTTTACCTAATTCTTCACTGTCACTGGTTGGATAACATAGTGAACCAAAGACATGAAAAATGATAAATCTGGCTTCTTGTCGTGCATTAGCTTATATGGACTTTTGTTGTATCAGAGACGAATCAGAGAACAGTTTTGGGTATAACAAGCTGTGTCGATTGCTTCGGCCCATAGAATCAGAGGAGCTTTTGAAAATATCAACATAGTGCGGGCAACTTCCACAAAAGTTCGGTTTCGTCTTTTGACAACGCTGTTTTGTTGAGGAGTGCGAGCAACTGAAGTTTGATGTGAAATGCCAACATTTTCATAAAAATCACGAAGAGTCTGATTGACAAATTCAGTTCCATTATATGTTCTAACATTACGGATAGCGGCATTCAAACGAACTTGAATATTTTTGATGCATTTGATGATAGCGTCAGGAGCTTCATCCTTTGATCTCGGGAATTTAATCCAAGTAAATCGAGAGTAATCGTCAACAATTACCAAGATATACTTTTTCCGTTAATGCTCTCCACACGCATCGGGCCACAAAGATCCATATGCATAAGATATAGTTTCTCTTCGTTAGTGTCCTCAACTTTGGGTTGATGAGAGGATTTCTTGCTTTTTCCTAATGCACATGCTAAACACAGATGATCTTTCTGAAATTTAAGCTTTGGAATACCTTATGCAAGACCGTCTTTGGCTAGCTTGTTAAGAGTACCTAAGTTAAGATGTGATAAAAAATGGTGCCATAACCAGATCTTAGTCTTTGAAGCTTTTGATAGAAGATAGATCGGAGAAGTCTTTAGCATGTCATCAAGAGAAATTGTGTACAAATTTGTGTCTCGAGAGCCTGAAAGTAGATCAACACCTTCTAAATTCCGAATAAAGCAAGTGTTTTTCCGAAATGCAACTTCAAGATCCGCGTCACAAAATTATCTAACAGAAAACAAGTTATGTCTAAGCCCCTCAACATAATACACCCTTGAGATAATTATGTTCCCTTGCTGATAGTCACCATACCCCCATTATCTTTGCAACTTGGTTGTTTCCGAATCGAACAGTTCCCAGAAATTTACTAACAAAACTCATGAGCTGAGAGCGGTTCCCTGTCATATGTTTTGAGCATTTGGAGTCCAAATACCAGAGGACAATTTGGACAACGTGTCAATGACAACAGAAGAAGAAGAAGATGGAAAATCTGTAGCATTGGATCCTCACAAATGAGTGGATTCTGAGTTGTTAGCAATTTTAGATTCTACAATCTTAGCTTTCTTACTCGAACCTACTGATTTTATTTATTTGGGTCTCCTGCTATAGACTTTAATCTCTGGTTTTGGTGTTTCAACTGACTTAAAAGTGGTTTCCTTAAGATGCACTATTTTCTTGAGAGTGATCCTAGTTAAAGGGCACGAGTTACCAACTATAGTGAAAAATCTTCTTGTTGGTTCCCTGAATATATCCACACATCATAACACTTTACCTATAGGTTTCCAAGCTTTTCTCATTATATTTCTTTTAGATTTAGATTTCGAACGCACATTCACATCTTTCACAAAATTAATAAGACACATATCATGATTAGCATCAAACAAACATTTGTTACAAATAGCACAAATATATTCAAACTTAGCATTTTTCACAGAATGCTTAACAAGTGCATTACTGATAGATTCAGAAATAGAATTTGTCTTATTCAAACTAGATTTAACTTTCATAGAGTGGTCTTCTACCTTATTCTTCTGATTGCTACGTGGTGGTCGCGTGATCCTATTGTTCTTTGTATTGCCTGAAGGCTTTGATCCGCTAGCACTAGTAGTAGGTTTTACTCCTGTAGTAGTCAACAAAGGCTTGTTAGAATCTTTGGTTTTAAGAGAATCATTCTGCTTGGGAATATTGTTTGATGATGTGACAGGTTCAGCAAATCTAACTCTTTTGTCCTTATTTATCGGTGTGACAACAACTAACTTCCTACTAGGTTTTAGTGAACTAGGGCATGTCTGAGAGACATAGACTAACAATTCCTGAACATGTTTTGTAAACATGCAAGCAGACTCTAATAGAGGTTCACTAGGATTTTGTATTCTAGCGCTTTCTACAAATCCACAAAGAGTGTTCGTATATTCTATAGTCTTCTCAATATAAACCTCATGAGCATCCCTATTTTCTTAAGCCTAGGAGAAATAGGTTTTATGTCAAGCTTGAACATTCGTGGAGCAATAGTGGCATTAGGTTTTGAAACCACAGTATTGACAACATTTTCCCCTTTAAGTTTCCTTAATTTATTTTTCAATGCTGTAATAGCAAAAGCCTTTTCTTGAAGTTGAGCATTTAAATCCGAATTTTCAACAGACTTTGCATTAATTTGAGCAATTAAAGAGTCACAATGTTCTTTTGATTGAATACGTGTCTTTCTAATTGAGTCAAATTGGTCTTTGAAAATTGATTTCAAATGCTCTCGTTCTTTTCTCAAATTTTTATTTTCCGAAAGTAATCTTGCCACACTATGTTCTAGTTCAATGTTGATTGTTTCAATCTCATCAATATCTTTCTTTACATTTACCACACTATCTTTTCCACTCAAAGATTTAATTCTTTCCTTTAACTTTCTAATGACTATGTCATTCTCTTGTGACTGAGCTTTCAATTCATTTATTTCAAATAATTGATTAAATGTGGGAGCATTTAGGTTTTCATCAGAATTTTCCCTTTGAAAAATCTCTTGATTAAGTTGAGTTGCTAATTCCAATGAAATGTAATGTTTTTCTAAATTTGAATAACTTTTGACAAGTTTATCGTAAGTCTCTTTTTCAATGAAATCTTTCTTTTTAAAAAGCCCAGTCTCAAGTTCTAGACACTTATTGAAATCATTCACACATGACTTTTTCACATCAAAAATATCCACATAATTTGCAACAATATTCAAAATTTCTTGAGACATGATTTGGTTCAAGAGTTGATCATTATCAATCCTAAGTTGTTTGATTTGAATTTCAAAAACGTTCTTATGTACAGAACACTGATCAACAGCAACCTCCATTTGGTTAAAAATAGTTTAAACTTCAGTAATTTCATCTAGAAGAGTTTTATCAAACGCATTAAATGTGTCTTTTAAAACTTTTAAAAACGGAATTATTTTAGTTACAAAACATTCTTTTGTATGTTCAAAACCCCAAGACCCCGCAGTAATAGAATCAGATGTTAGTCTCTTTTTCACCACTTTGTCAAAATTGGCCAGTTGATATTTTAGCTTTTTAAGACTTTCATTTACCGAACTTACCTTAGGAAGTTCACTAGGAGCTTCAATTCTAACAGGTGTATGTGACGTAACGGGTGTTTCAGAAAGGGATGAATGTTTTAACCAGAAAGCTTGTTCTGCAGACAATTCTTTTTGAGTGACAAAATGTTTACCAAAATCTTCTTTAATCTTATTCAAATTTGAATAGTCAATTGGGGAAATCTTAATCTTCTTTTCTATTGAAATTGGATCATTTTGTTTATCAAGCATCTTTGATCGACTCTCTTCTTCCAAAATCAATGTCTCTTCATCATCAATCACATAAATCACATCATGTTCTTTAGCAATAACACTACCATCATATAATGTTGGTTGAATCCGCTGAGCTTTTTTAAGATGAAACGGATTTTGATAACCAAGAGCTTGTTAGTGAGTGTCATCGTAAAAAAACTTGTGGTTTCATTAGCATATGCATTACTTGCGTAGATCGATACATCTTACAAATAATATTATCCAGTTCTTTATTTTGTTTTTCGAAAACAATTTCCTTGTCAATGTACTTATACTCTTTTTCTTTAAACTCTGTTTTGAAAACAATTAATGTTTTTGATAAAGACTAATAATAAAGGATAGGCAATAATAGTATAGTATAAGTATTACCGCGTTTCTAGAAAATTCCCTTTTAACCAAAGCGATTATCTCAAACCTTCCAGGTCATTCCTCGACGAGACTGAATAGGAAATCTACTTCAAGTTGTAAATCGAGCTTGAATAGCATAAAAGTTTTTGATTTTATTTCTAATCTACTAAAAGAGAAAGCATATAAAAGGAGGAAGCTAATTAATGCTATTTAATAAATCTTAAGATTAAAACTATGAAATTTATGCTAAAAAATGATCTAAATTTTAACATTTGACTAAAGTGCTTGCTAAGTGACGTGAAATGTTCATTAAGTGCGGGTTGAGGTCTAATGAATTAAATTTATTTTAAGAAAACAAGTTAAAAGAAATTAAATGACACGAAATTAATTGCATTTAAAAAATCAATGAGACGGATGAATTCAAAGAACCAAACATATGACTAAATAATTTTAAAACATTAAACCCTCACGCTAAATACCCAATACTATTCTGTAACAGAATACACAAAATCTACTCATCTACTACTCATAATGAAATACAATCTAAACATGTTAACAATAAAAGCTACACTAAGCAAGCAATAAATCAAATAGTCAAACATAAAATAACATAAATAAATAAATCTACACTAATAATTGAAAAAATATTAGAAAAATGCACGAATTGAAGACCCGCAAATTAAACGAAAACCACCCGATTTATTTAACTAAAACAACAAAAAAATCAGGCCTAGCTAAAAATAAACCCTTAACACCACGCCTCATGAGGTACCGGTACCAAAAACACACAACAAAAAATTAGACCTTTTAAAGAAAACCATTTCTAATCACAAATTCAATTTGCAAAATTCCTATATACCCAAATCGTGACCCACGTCCCCAATAAGACTAAAAAACTTGCACATGAAAAGTAATTAACACAAGCTCAATTGCCTAAGAAACTACGAGAAAACTAGTTTTAAAAATGTTTATTCCCCCCTTCCAAAAAACCCACAAAAAAAACCAAGCTCTAACTGAAACAAAATCCCAAAGAATTTTTTTTAAAACAAAAACAAGTGCAGTCTAAGATTCGATCTAAACAAACGTGGCCCTTTAAATGTGACCCAACTTATACTTTTTCAGTTTGCTCAAATCATAAACGAGAGTCTAAAGCACCAACAATCAGCCAAATCAAATTAGTACAAACAATCAGCCTTAAACATCTGAAATAGCCATGTAAACAATTACTGAATAAGCAAACTTTATAGAATAAGCACACAAAAAGAAAAAGTTTCCGAGAGATTAAACACCAAATAAGCAAAACGAGATTTATAATCAACTTTAAACCAAATCTATTACATTATATTAAAAAGCTTGAGACAAGAGTTGAGTACAATAAGCATAAAAATGGAAATAACAATTACATTTATGAATAACTAAAAAAATATAAAAAACCTTCTACACTAAAAAATAAAACTAACGACTAACTAGATGGGAAAAATGAAGGAAGTGGTACAATTTATATGGGTGGGAAGGGGTGATGTTGTAATTTTGGACCCTATCATTGGGTACTCAATGAGTCAATCATTGCATCTCTTTTGGTGTCACACGGATCATCAACTTTGCATAAATGATCCAGCCGGTACTTTCTCGCCACGTGTACTCTAGAGTAGTCTCATTTCAACGCAGATATTAAATACTGTTTGATCACTTTTGATATGAACTAAAAAATAATAACTCCATCCCACGCCACTTGGTTTTTTGTCCAATTCGCTCCTTCAAATTAAGTGCACGTCACGTGTTCATTTTTTTTTTTTTTTTTTTATTGAATTAATTGTTTGCACGTGAGCGTCGAGGCACGATATCCTCATCAATATTTCTTGTTTACTCGATCTTTTCTCAAAATTGTTATGAAAAAGAATGACACGTGGAAGAATTAGAGAGGCTAAAGAAACTTGAGTGGAGAGGCATGTGATGGATTTTGAATTATTTAGGGGTCACGTGAGGAAGTTGGCGGCCAATATTCCCAATATTTGTTTTATTCTTCAATTGGGCCTTTGACTTTATTTGGGCTGGTCCGGCCCGTTAAGTGGGTTACGGGCTGGCCCAATAAAATCCGAGGGCACCGTTGGTCTCATTTTCTCGCGCTCTTTTTGATCCCGTGCTCGGTTTTGTCCCGGTTTTGTCTTTTATTTTTGTTTCTTTTTCTTGATATCCCGTTACTTGCACATACACAAACACAAAAACAAACATATATATACCAATTTAATTATGTTTTGGTCTTTTGGGTTCGTTTTCATGTAAAATATATTATAAAATAGCGAATACCAATTCCCCATACTTAAGTATTGCGTGTCACTCACGCAATGTAATAAATACTCGCTTAAAACTAAAAAATTCATCCCCTCAAACTAATCACTTGTGAAAAGTAGGAAAAGTGCTCATCTAAAGGAATTTAAGAAATCAATATTAAGAAACACCCCGTTTTTTTCCATTTTCAACATTTTTCTATTTTTTATGCTTTTCATAACTTTCCATTATTTCCCCCTTAATAACATTGATTATATTATTATTAGTATTATTATTTTTTTTTTAGTACTAGGATCATGGAACAAGCAAAAAAAATTCATCGACCCCAACTTTCACTTTTCCTACTAAGCTAACAATAAGATTATTGTCAATTACAAGTCATATATTATCACTACTCATAAATTACTATTGTGTCTTTATTTTTCTCCCGCAAATCCTACTTTTGTAATCTCACGATTTTACTTAAGTCATATACCCCTAAGCTCTTTATAGACTTGTTTCGATAACTTATTATTCAAAAATAAAGTGAGACGGTTAAAAATAAAGTTTAGCTTCCACCCTAATCCTTGAAAAATCGATGAAGTGAACGAAGTTTGGCTTTTGTTACTTTTGCCTTAATTCATATCATATACCCGAAGGCTCTTTAAGACATAAATCAAGTAATATTATTTACACCATATACCCTTAGGCTCTTTAAGGTGAAAATAATTAAGCAACATAATCATTAATTTTATAAGTACCATATACCCTAAGGCTCTTTAAGGTACAAATAATTTCATGATTAGTATTACTTGGCCATAATACCGCTTAGGCTCTTTAAGCAAAAAGAAATAAACTATGATTAACTCAACTCATTCGCAGTGATCCCTTAGGCTCTTTAAGGTATAAGTAAAGCAATGAACATGAAGTGCATATAATAAGCCAAAATTCGAATCATCGACTTCCAAATCAAAGGGAAGTTACTAAAAATTAAATTGAACCGGACAACCTTATTTATTAAACATTTATGCATATAAGTGAGACAAGCTAATGGGAGAAAAAGCCACAATTAATACTTATGAGCTTGAAAGAAAACCAACTATTCTACTGGTTTTTTTTTTTTATTTATTATCATGACTTATAAATAACACTATCATCTCTAGTTCTTCGCAATTTAAAATCTCTAAGAAAGAGACTCGCGAACGCTTAGCCATATAAATTCCAACTCGGCATATTTAAAATCTACATGAGATTAGCACAAGTCTTCTTTTACGTTAATAACAAATCAAGTCTAGCATGTTTAAAATCTACTTGAGACTAGCACAAACTATCATCGTTAATTGTTAAGGAAAAAGCTAAGGTTTAAAACCGATCGGGTCAAAATTTATTTCTCGTTCTCACCTTTATTTATGCCAAAACACTTATTACATTATTATTTTTTATTTTTTTACAACATTTTTCACTTTTTTTTATGCATAAAAATTTAAATTTTTTGCTATTTTTCATATAAATCACATATTTTTGGTGGAAAAACGGGTTACGCGAGAACAACGGGCACAGGTAAAATCAAATCGATAGATTCCAATTCCCCCATACTAAAGCTACACATTGTCCTCAATGTGAGACTGTCACCCCCATACTAATTTCAAAGCATAATCTTAATATATAAAAGGGGTAATCGATAAGATTAGGATATGGAATTCCCTAAATGAAGCTGAGGATATGAAGCTCGAATAAATGGACAAAACCAAGAGCACGAGTAGTCTTCCATATCAGGGTAAATCCTGGACAAAACACACAAACCAACAAAACATGAACACGAGAAAGGAAAGGCAAGCCCCCTCTACGATAGTTGTTAGAAAATAGATAAGAAGATAGAAATGCTTGTGTTTTTATTTTTAGTAACTGTGATCACCCTTGACTCGACCCCGAATAAGCTGTCCTTGGGGAAGCAAATGAGAATACCACCGGCTCTAATGAAGATGCTGGTCAAATCGTATCTTCACTCCCGGGGAGCAAGATAAAGGAGAACACCTCAGGGTAAGTACGGGAGAAAATTCGAAATGACAAATGTGAAGGAATCGTCATCTTCAACATTTGAGGAAAAATCATCTCCTTCCCTTTGGTCATCATTAAGCTCATTAAAATTATCAATCACGGGGAACATCGGGCTCAAAATGTAAGCAAATCTCAACATCCGGTGGTTCGGAGGAGGTCGAGGAAATGACGGATCGAAATGAAACTGAATCAAACTCGGGAACTCCAAAGAGGTTATTTAATTATCAATCTAATCACCCCCTCCTGATCAGTGCCCCCCCCTATATCTAAAAAAGAAACGAATCATAACATTTGGGGAGACGAGTAAATTAGCATGAGTAGTGGGTACTGCCACGTCACGTCTCTTCGTATATTGCTAAAAGTCCTCGAATTCGGGTAAAGAATTATCCAAATGAGAAAGAGAAATATCAGACTCCTCAAAGAACGCATCACTATCCACGACGGGGATAGGAAATGTAGAAGGAGACTTGAGCACAAAATCAGGAGTAGGATTAACTTTCAAAGATTCGATATTAGAAATAAGACGATGTACGTTTAATAATTTCTCTCGAAGAATAACGTCTTGGATTTGAAAAATATCTTCTAAATCAAACTTTTCTTCTTCTTGTTCGACATCATTCACCTCCTCGAAGCTATCGTACTCGATATAGGATGGTGAATGTCATCCACGTACTCATGTTCTCAAAAGAATCTTACATCACACGAAGTATCATCATTGGATCAAAACCGCTTCAACAAATTCTGGTGGAATTGGTAGCAATATAAGCAAGTTCACCGCAACTCCTTGTGAGAATAGGGTCAATCTTAGAAGAATGAACAATCGAAGTATCACGGTCAATCAAAGATTCCACAACATTCAATTTCAACATTAACACGATTATTATCACAATTAGCCAACACTCGAACGTCGGAAAATACCCTCGAACTCAGTTTGGATGGATCAGGACTCAACACTAGACTATTACTTCGACGATTCCGTGCGGAATAATGCTAAGATGGCTTGTCCCCCAATACTTAGAGAGTTTAAACGGTTCCTCGATCGGTAAGTCGGGTGTGATTGTTTTAGACGTAGAATATCGAGCAATAATATCTCCTAAAGGAATATAATCATCCTCGTCGACAAAAGGAATAGAAAGCATGCGACGTCGGGCAGCATGATACTTTTCTTCTTCATAAGCTTGCTCCTTTTTTTGAACTTCGCTGCACCATTCATTAAAATCTTGCTTAAGTTTTCGAATTCTAATCTCACAATCTCTCTCATATTCTTCATCAATCTCCTCGCCTCGAAATCTTTTAATACCCAAATCATTCTGATTCTTTATTTGTAATCAACAATTGCTGCTCATCTCATTTCCTCATACTCTATTCTCCGTTTTTTCTTTCTTCGATCTCTTTTTATTTCTTTAAGTTCTTCTTGCATTTTATTAAGGGCTGGTAGAATTCCATGACTATCGACGAAGTCTTGCGGGGGTTGTGGTTAGTCAAAACCAGAAGAATCATAACTCGAATTAGGTTCATAGTAATTGTCATAATCGTTGACATTGATAATCAAAGTGAGGACCCCCGCAATAAGCACAACAAAGATATTGTTGAGAAAAACTCGGTGATTTTTGTGGAAAATAATTATCATTAAAGTTTTGATTGTAGCACGGTTCCGGATCATAGACAAGCATGAGCTCTGATGGACATCACAACCTAGTAAACGTTCGCACATAAACTCGCACAGATATAGTCCGAACTAGGGTTGGGAGGTAAGTTTGAAAACTTTAGGAGGATCACAACAAGGTTGGGCTTTTGAAACATGCGGTAATGAAGCACCAGATCTAAACTTGGGAGACGTTTGCGAATTTCAGTAATGGTTTGATGCATGGCTCCGAGTTTAGAAATATCGATCTTTGTGACAATTATAACCGAAATGAGCACCTTTACCACAAGATTTACAAATGCATTGTCGACAAAAAATTCCATCTAATGAATCACCGCACTCATAACAATTATGGTCAATTTGTGGAGGTTCTTGCGAAAACTTTACACCAAGGTCTTGATTGACAACGAATGGATCTCGAGGAGCATTAATACCGTTGGTATTGTCATTGGATGATTCGGAAGTATCTTGAAAGTCTTGGAAATTTTCATTTTCAACACAATATGTAAGCAAATGTTCCTCGAAATTCTTTTGTAAAAGATCACATCCACGACAATACGGACCATCAACCGGGGTTTCACACTTTGCACAACACGGAGAGGATTCAGGTTCGGGAACAAGAATCTTGTTTTCAAGACTTCCTATTGAACAACATTCTCTAGTGTACAAACTTCCACAAGTCATGCATTCCTTAATCGAGAAGAGGGGTTTCAAACGATGAGACGCCATAAGAATTAGAAATAAAGAAGGACGTGAAAAAGAATTAAATGAAAAAGAAGTTTAAGGAGATTATTTTTGGTTTTTTTAATTTTTTAAACAACATATTTTATTTACGGACAAAACGAGAGACAACTTAAACCAAATAATCAACTTGCTTCACGGTAAGCTCATTAAAAAGTGCTTCCTTAATGAGACCGTATTTTCGAGTGACACAAATGGCAAAGTTTTTGAATTTTGTTCGATTTGGGAACTTTGCAAGTTCACCGGAACTTATTTATGATAATACCTCAATTGAAGGTATTATAAGTTGGTGTTCGTTTACCAACTTTGTGTATTTTTTTAGGACAATTTTTATATTTTTGATTTTTTAATTAATTTTTTTATATGATAACTATACTAAAAAGAAAAAGAAAATTATTTTTTACTTTTTATATTTTTTAATTTTTTGGATTTTTTGAATATTTAACAAAAATTGAAACATTCGAGACGAAAGGAATCTTCCAAACCAAATCACCAAACGTAAACGACGGAATCTTAACACAACTCCCTGCAACGCGCCAAAAATCTGATCCGACCAAATTAACACGTATAATATAATATATATATATATATAATATATAAAACGTAAATAATAAGGATAGGCCCAATGATATATAAGTATAAGTATTACAGTCGGTTCAGAAATTCACTTTAACCAAAGCGATATCTCAAAAACCTTCCGGGTCCGTTTCCTCGACAAGAGGTGAATGGAAATCTACGTTCAAGTTGTAAATCGAGCTTGAATAGCATAAAAGTTTTTGATTTGATTTTCTAAATCTACTAAAAGAGAAAGCATATAAAAGGGAAGCTAAATTATGCTAATTATAAATTTAAGATTAAAACTATGAAACTATACTAAAAATGATCTAAAAATATTAATGACTAAAGTGCTTGCTAAGTGACGTGAAATGTTCATTAAGTGTGGGTTTAGGTCTAATGAATTAATTTTTTTTTAGAAAACAAGTTTAAAGAAATTAAATGACAAGAAATTAAATTGCATTAAAAATAAATGACGGAATGAAAAGACAATACTTATGACTAAATATTTTTTAAATCTTTTTAAACCCGCACCTAAATTCCAAATCACTAATCACTTAACAAGCACTACTAAATCTACTCACTACTCATAATGAAATAAATCTAAACATGTAAAAATTAAACTAACACTAACATGGGCATAATCAAATAGGCATACATAAAATAAAATATAAATAAATCTACACTTATTAATTGAAAAAGGAATTATAAAATAATCGAATGAAGAGCCGCAGTTTTATACGAATCCACCCCGATTTTTCACTAAAACAACTAATGTAAACGGTCTAGCTAAAATATAACCCTTAAGCTCCACGCATCATGATAGACCTGAAAATTTATTTATATTTAATAAAATTTTTATTAAAGATAAAAAAGGAAAAAGATACGAATATTTTTTAAAAACAGAATTTAAAAAATTAAAAAATTAAATATTTTTTAGAAAAATAATTTTTGTTAAAAAGAATAATTAGAATTTAATTTTTTAAAATTTTTACATAAAATTTAATTTATAATTTTATAAAAAAAAAAAAATTTTATTTAAAATATTTATAATATAAAATAAAAAAAAAAATAAATGAAATAAAAAATTTTAAAAAAAATTATTTTTTTTAAAATTTTTAAAAAATTAAAAAATGATTATTATAAATAGGGACATTAAAAATAAAAATTTATTTTTTAATTAATTATATTTGATAATTTTTTTTTTTTAAAATGTAAATTTATAATTAAAAAATTTTTCAATAAAAAAAAAAAAAAAAGGGAATATTTAGTTTTTTTTAGATAAAAAATATTAATTTAAGTTAAAAAATAAAAAAAATTTAAGTTAAAAAAAATTTAAAATTTAAAAAAAAAAATAAAAAAAAGAATATTTAACTAAAGGAGGATTAGTTTTTTTTTTTTTAGGAAGGAAATTGATTATATAAGAAAAAATTTTTTTTTATAATTTTTTAATTAATAAAAAAAACATTACCCCAAAAACACGACAACATAATTTAACATTAAAGAAAGCACCATTATATCACAAATCAATTTGGCAAAATTCCCTTACACAATCCGTACCCAACAGGCCCAATTAATACTAACTAACTTCATAAGAAAATTTAGTTAACGGCAAGCTCATTTGCCTTAAGAAACCTACAGAAAAAAAAAATAAAGTTTCTCTAACAAACTAAGCGTGCCTAAATGACACAATATGCCCAAGAATTTTTTTTTTTAACAAAAACAAGGGCAGTCTAAGATTCGATCTAAACAAACGTTGCCCTTTAAATGTGACCCAATTTATACTTTCAATTTGCTTCAAATCATAAGAACGAGAGTCTAAGCACCAAAAGAAGCCAAATCAAATTAGTACATACAATCAAGCTTAAACTCAGAAATAGCCATGTAAACAATTACTGAATAAGCAAACTTTATAGAATAAGCACACGAAAAGAAAAAGTTTCCGAGAGATTAAACACCAAATAAGCAAAACGAGATTTATAATCAACTTTAAACCAAATCTATTACATTATATTAAAAAGCTTGAGACAAGAGTTGAGTACAATAAGCATAAAAATGGAAATAAGCAATTACATTTATGAAATAAGCTAAAAAATATATAAAAACTACACTAAAAAAAATAAAACTAACTAACTAACTAGATGGGGAAAAATGAGGGGAGTGGGTACAATTTATATGGGTGAGAAGGGGTGATGTTGTAATTTTGGACCCTATCATTGGGTACTCAATGAGCCAATCATTGCATCTCTTTTGGTGTCACACGGATCATCAACTTTGCATAAATGATCCAGCCGGTACTTTCTCGCCACGTGTACTCTTGAGTAGCCTCATTTCAACGCAGATATTAACTACTGTTGGATCACTTTTGATATGAACTGAAAATAATAACTCCATCCCATGCCACGTGTTTTTGTCCAATTCCTCCTAAAATATAGTGCTCGTCCCGTGTTCCATTTTTTGAAATTAATTTTGGTTTGCAACGTGAGCGTCTAAGCACTATTTACCTCACAATTTTCGTGTTTACTCAGAGTCTTATTCACAAAATTGTATGAAAAAGAATGACACGTGGAAGAATTAGAGAGGCTAAAGAAACTTGAGTGGAGAGGCATGTGATGGATTTCGAATTATTTAGGGGTCACATGAGGAAGTTAGCAGCCAATAATCCCAATATTTGTTTCATTTTTCAATTGGGCCTTTGACTTTATTTGGACTGGTCTGGCCCGTTAAGTGGGTTGCAGGCTGGCCCAATAAAATCCGAGGGCACCGTTGGTCTCGTTTTCTCGCGCTCTTTTCGATCCCGTGCTCGGTTTTGTCCGGTTTTGTCTTTATTTTTGTTCTTTTCTTGATATCTGTACCTGCACATACACAAACACAAAAACAAACATATATATACCATTTTAATTATGTTTGTGGTCTTTTGGGTTCGTTTTTTAGGGTAAAATATATGTATAAAATAGCGAATACCAGTACTTAGACTCTTTTTCTTTAGACTCTGTTTTGAAAATAGTTAATGTTTTTGATAAAGAATCTTTTTCTTTGACATTATTAGAAAGAGTTTCTTTAAGTGTATCGATCTCCTGCTGAAAAGCCACAAGCTTTGCATTTCTATCTCGAATTAAATCACCCATTTGAGAATCTATTAATTTTTCCCTTTTATTCAAATCTACATTAAGTCTTTGTTCAAAAATGGCGATTCGTTCTTTGTATCTCTCAAGCTCAGCGGTTAATGATTCATTTACCATTTTATTTGTCTGATTTTCCTTATCTAAATGAGCTACGTGATTAGTCATTTGTTCAACCAAGGATAACACCAATAAGTCATTAGGTGCAGAAGGATTAGTATCTTAAATAACCGCATCTTGTGACTCTTATGGATATTGAGAGTACGAAATGATATTACTACCACTATGTATCTCATTATCTTCAAAATTATCAACATGTGTTTGTTTAGAATACTGCATCTCTTGCACATCCTAATTAATCATATCATTCAGATAAGAATCAGAATATGGTACATCAGAGAGAACTTCAGGATCACAGCTTGAAAGATTAGCCATCAGAACCGCTTTAGCCAAGGATAAGTCATCACAATCCGAGTCATATGCATCTAAGTCGTCTGTCTAGAAAGTTGAATTCTGATGGATTGTCTACTGAGCAACTGGAGCTTCTGATATATCAGGGTCTACTAAAAATGCAAGTTGCTCTTCATCCAATATCTGACCCGCTTCCTGAGCTTTGGCTAACATCAATTTCTCCTTAAACCATGCAGCATTCCTTGGCCTTTTTGGCTGAGTACACTGTCTCGCCATATGCCATTCTCCTTGACAGTTATAACACTTCACAACTCTTGGTTGACCAGCTGTAACATTTCCCTTTGACATAGTAGCAATTCCTTTGTTTCCTGTACCAACATAACTCTGAATTTGTCTTCCTTGAACTTGTTGAACGGTGACTGATGTGTGTTTTTACAAGCTTTAAATTTATAATAACTAGAAATATCGATTTTAACCAAAAACACAACATTCAGGCAAGTATACCCTATTCGAGTGTAATATAATATTAGGTAAGTCTAGGTCGTTCCACGGGATTTGTAGCAATTCATAGATTGTTTATCAAGTAACAAAGCTAAATGATTGTCACGGATCAAATAGCCAAAACGTGTGTATAAAGCAAGCAAGGAACAAGACATGATCCACATAACATAATAGGTAGAGATAAAGTAAGACTTTATATAAACAAAGCATATAAGTCATATATGATGGGTAATCATAATGACAAGCATATCGAATCGGTCGATGAAACTTTGTTCAAACAATTGGTAGGAAGTCTGATGTATATCACCACAACCCGACCTGACATTCAGTTTGTGGTGAGCCTTATAAGTCGGTTCATGTCAAAGCCTAATGGTGTTCATCTTGCTGCAGCCAAAAGAATTATGAGATACATTTAAGGCAATTTAGATTATGGGATATGGTACAAAAGGAGTGGAGAAGGCAGTATGAAAGTGTTTACTGATAGTGATTATGCTGGTAATTTTGATGACATGAAAAGTACATCAGGTCATGTAATAGGATAAATTACATGTTTCGTCCCTGTGGTTTAGCAAAAATTACATGTTTCGTCCCTATTCAATTTTAACTACATAGGTAATCCCTATTTTATCAAACATGTTTCATTGATAGTCCATATTCTAGAAAATAGGGACTATTTGTGTAACAAATTTCAAATAAATTAATTACACGGTTGGGCCCTATTTTGAAAAATAGGGATCATCGATGCAATTAGTTTAAAAATTAGGGATTATCTATGTAATTCAAATCGAATAGGGACGAAACATGTAATTTTTGGTTAACCACAGGGACGAAACATGTAATTTATTCCATGTAATATTATGGGATGGTGCAGCAGTAACTTGGTCATCGAAGAAACAAAGCATTGTGGCGTTGTCTTCCACAAAGGCAGAATATGTTGCAGCAGATGCATGTGCTTGCCAAGTAATTTGGGTCCGTGGTGTACTACATGAACTCATTTTGAAGATGGAAGAAAAGACAGTGATTAATTGTGATAACACATCAGCAATCAAACTATCCCGAAACCTAGTTTTTCATGGGAGATGTAAGCACATTGGTGTGAGGTTTCACTTTCTTAGAGATTTGGTAAGTGATGGTGTGATCGAGTTACAAAATTGTGGAACCAAGGAACAAGTAGCTGATATCTTCACTAAGCCTTTGCATCGTGAAGTTTTTCTAAAGTTAAGGGATCAGCTGGGGGTGTGTTCACTCAAGGGCAAACAAGACACAATCCCGTCTAGGGGGAGGTTGAAAAACATAAAGCACTGCTTGTGGCTCGTGGGTATCATCAGGAACATGGAGTATATTACCTGGAGGTGAATGCTTCGGTTGCTAGGATAGATACAATCAGGTTATTGGTCGCTATTGCTGCTTAAAGAGGCTGGCCTATCTATCAAATGGATGCAAAATCTGCCTTACTGCATGGAACAATACAATGAGAACTTTTATGTACCAACAACCGCTAGGGTATATCTAAAAGGGTTAGGAACATATGGTATACCAAGTTACATAAGGAATTGTATGCTTGAAACAAGCGCTAGGGCTTGTTCTGTCGGAATTGAGACATTATTTTCTGGAACGAAGGTTTTAAAAGGGGTAGTTCTGAGCATGCTTTATTCATCAAAAAGCGACGTAAAGGTAAGTTTTTGTTTGTTAATGTCTATGTGGATGATCTTCTCTATACATGAAATGATAAAGAGTTATTGGAAGACTTTAAAGAGTCCATGAAGGCTGAATTTGAAATGTCAGACATGGGTAAAATGAGGTATTTCTTGGGCATTAAGGTGGTGCGAACACATGTTGGGATACACATGAATAAGAGAAAATACGCTACAGAAATTTTTTCTTGTTTTGATATGGAAAGATGCAATGTCGTGGTAAATCCCATCATTCCTAGATGTAAGCTAAGGCATGAAGCAGGAGAATCAGTCGATGAAACTTTGTTCAAACAATTGGTAGGAAGTCTAATGTATATCACCACAACTCGACTTGACATTCAGTTTATGGTGAGCCTTATAAGTCGATTAATGTCGAAGCCCAATGGTGTTCATCTTGTTGTAGCCAAAAGAATTATGAGATACATTTAAGGCACTTTAGATTATGGGATATGGTTCAAAAAGGGAGGAGAAGGCAACATGAGAGTGTTTACTGATAGTGATTATGCTTGTGATTTTAATGACAGGAAAAGTACACCAGGTCATGTAATATTATGGGATGGTGCGACAATAACTTGGTCATCGAAGAAACAAAGCATTGTGGCGTTGTCTTCTATAGAGGCAGAATATGTTGCAGCAATTTCATGTGCTTGCCAAGTAATCTAGGTCCGTGGTGTGCTACAGGAACTCGATTTGAAGATGGAAGAAAAGACAGTGATTAATTGTGATAACACATCAGCAATCAAACTATCCCGAAACCCATTTTTCATGGGAGATGTAAGCACATTAGTGTAAGGTTCACTTTCTTAGAGATTTGGTAAGTGATGGTGTGATCGAGTTGGAACATTATGGAACCAAGGAACAAGTAGCTGATATCTTCACTAAGCCTTTGCATCGTAAAGTTTTTGTGAAGTTAAGGGATCAGCTAGGGGTGTGTTCACTCAAAGGCAAACAAGACACAATCCCGTCTAGTTTGAGGGAGGGTTTGTTGGAGTAAACTCAGGTTACGTGGCTTAGTTGACTAGATGCTTTTGAATTTAATAAATAGTATTTCGAATAAATAAAGGAATGGGTCAAGCTAGTGGGATAGTGGATCGTTAGTTTTAGTTCCATAGGGCTTAACGTTTGTTTTTGTTATCTCCTATTTTCTTGTTAGTTAGTTATGTACTTTTCAGTATTTAAGCCTTTGTTGGCCTTTTAATGAAATTATCACTTTTCAGAGTTCATTTGATATACCAGTGATATCGTTTATCATCCATGGGTCGACCCGGTTACTTAACAATATATAACTTATGTAAACTACGAGCTAAGAATGTAAATACTGGAAGTGACCGATACTTTTCTAGATTCCTAACATTACTTGCGCATTTATAGCCATTAACACTAAAATGTAAGGATTTCGAGCCTATATCGGGATATGTCTTTTATGCTTGATTTCTTTGTTTATGAGTGTGTCGGTGATTTATTGATTCTAGAGCTTGTGCTTGACAATCATTACGAGACCGCAGTCAGAACACGTTCGTGTGATATATGTATTTCTAATTGATAAAGAGGTACCCATAAGATTTAACCCTCTGAGCCTTTCAATTTTGTTTCTTTCGTCCACTAAAATAAAAATTCAAAAATATATAACCTTTAGCCTAGCCTTACCCCTCGTCAAAAGTCTAAACGGTTGGTTGTTAGTTGCTTAGTACGTTAGATTGATTATTTGATTAAGAGTTTATTCATGCTTTATTGTAAGTGTTGTACTATTTCAATGAAGACGAAGGTTGCAAACTTCGTATTTCATATTTTTTGTGGTGTATGCCACATTAAGTGTGGGGGAATTGTTAGTTATGTGATATGGAGATATTAAAGAAAAAATATAATAAAAAGAGGAAGAAAGAAAAAAAAGAAAAAAGAAAAAGTATTAATAAAAGTTGATGTGTTGGTTGCTTGTGATGCATATTGTTATATCATTTGTACGAGCTCGAGGTTATGTTGTTCGATAACCTCACGGATTGTGGTATGTTTTGTATCTAGCAACATGGGTTTCTTAGACTTTTGACATTCATTTTCTTTTAAAACCACTTCCATTAAATATCTCTCACGCCTTATACATTCCCTTATTAACTCTTATCCTAACGCCATGCCTCGAATAAAAGTCCTCTTTTGATATTTATACCTGGTGCTTACGCCCCATCAGACTTGTTTTGTTTCTTGTATAAGCTTATGGTATGAAATGAATCATGTCTGAGCAATTGAGTGTCATTTCCTTTTTACCCTCTATTACATCACATATGAGTGTTTGAGTGAAGTATATTTTCTTTCTTCGTGAGGTGCTTAGTCATGTTTAACACAGCTCGATAATCATTGGGTATTGTCAAACATCTCTATTTTCACATATTAAAAATCTAAAAATATTTTTTCATAATTCTATTTTTGTTTTATAAAGCTTGTTTCTATTTTTATTTTTTTTATTTTGCTTGAGGATAAGCAAACCCTTGAAAGTGGGGGGTGTTTACGTCTTTTGCACTTATTTATAAAAAACCAAAATTATTTTGATATTTTCTTGATTTTTAAAAATTTTAAATTTCCTTTTTTGTCATTTAGGGCCTTATTTCTAATATTTCTTTTCTTAGATTTGCTTGAGGGCAAGTAAAATTTAAGTGTTGGGGATTTGATAACACACATTTTATACATATTTCCATATGGGTTATCTTTGCTTATATATATATTTATTGGTTAATTATATGAACTTTCGATACTTAATAGACTATATTTACTATTGAAGGTTCATGTGACATGTCGTGGAAGAATACATGAAGATATGGAACTTAAACGAAAAAATAACTCAAAGAACTGAAAATACACGTAGTACAGCGCACAAATTATTTTGTGCGCTGCACTTTTCACCATCAAGAAGTACAGCGCACAATTTATTATGTGCGCCGTATTTTTCTCCAACATTTATGAAACTTTGGCACCAAGGGAAGAAGTACGCCGCCCAAATTATTTTGTGCGTTGTACTTTACACATCAGAAAGCCTATAAATAAAGGCATTGTTTCATCTATTTAACAACAATCTTACATCAATCTATTACCAA
This sequence comes from Tanacetum coccineum, assembly GCA_026074375.1. NCBI lineage: Eukaryota > Viridiplantae > Streptophyta > Magnoliopsida > Asterales > Asteraceae > Tanacetum > Tanacetum coccineum. The sequence goes on from BQNB010012009.1 coordinate 76,009, forward strand.
TCAATCATGAATCTATAAGTGTAGTGACAGTATCTTAAGGGCTCAAGACAACAGGAGTTGGTATTTTTGGTATTTGATGAGGTGTCATTTTATATACTATTTCGGGGTCATTTAACCCCCTAAAACATACAAATATGCCAAGATTATGTGCTTAATTATTTGTTTTTCTATGTTAGTTTTGTAGCACTTGGATGGATTTGGATGGGGGGATCAGTGACTTGGGCTCATTTGGAGAAGAAACAGACAAGATTACGGACTTACACCAAATCCTTGAAGAAGTATTGCTTACAGAACATGGAGACGACGTTGCAGGCATAAAACGACGCCGTCGTGATCCATCTAGTGACGGCGTCAGAGATTTAGTGACGGCCTCAGGACGTAACCGAATTAATAAGGATCTAGAATCATCCACGCAGCGACGGTGTCAGGATTACAGCGCGACGCCGTCACAACGATATCTCTGTGTAACTTTGTATAACTTTTGGGAGACGAACCCCTCTTGTAGCAGCTTTACAGGTCGTTTTTAGTGCCTCAAAACCCTATCGAACTACCTAGAATCCATGTTTTAATTCAAGTAAGGTTATTTATCATTAATCATTCAATATGTCTATGTGTTGTGTGATTGATTTATCTCTTTGCTTTCTTTATAACATGCGAGGCTAAAACCTTATTTGTATTTTCTTATGATTGCATGAAATTCGGATTGTAGATCCTTTTATTGTTGCTTTTTGATTGATGATTGTGCGCGTTAGGTTCTAGAAAACTAGCTTTTGTCTGTATCGCTGTAGACACGTCTAGGGAAATACGAGTGCATAGAAAGGATATCATCGGGTGTTCCCAGTCTTTATACTATTGCCCCTTTATATGGATGATCCCTCTTAAGATATATCCCACATCGCATTTAAAGTACTCTTAGGGCCTGGTTATATTCTTAATACTACCTTCCTTGTGTGTTGGCCAACGGAATATTAAAGAGATGGCATGTGTTCGTGTTATTCCTTATGTCCTTAGGAAATACTTACACATATCATCACAAGTGTGACAAATGCAACCAAGTTTAAGAAAAGCAATCTGTTAAAGTAATGCTCATGATTAAGTAAATACATTTAATTATCATAAAGTTATCACCAGTAGATTAGATATTAGTTTAGTTAAGTAGTTAAACAAACCAACCTCTCAAACCATAGATTTACTTGCTTTCCTATAAATATAAAAACAAAAAAAATCTTCTCTCAACCCCTAGAATTCTGTTTAGACGTCGATCAGCCTTCCAACCTATTCCTAGGAGAAGACAACAAACCTCGAGGTCTTGCCTATACTACTACTACAACGGTTAGGTACTCTGCCTAGGGAGTTGTAAAACTTCTTGTAGAAGTCCCCTACAAAAAACCGCATCAAGTTTTTTGTTGCCTTGCCTATTTGCCGGGGAAAGTTAGGTTTTGATCATAGTTTAGCTTTAGTTTCTACTTGCTTGAATACTTTCAGTAAGACTTTAATTTTCCGCCATATTAACTTTCTCGTTAGTCCATCTTTTCTTTTGTGTTTATTTGTTTCGTAATCCATTTCGTCAACCACCATGGGAGACTGAGAATTCTTTCCGTTACGTCTTGAAAGACTACTCCAAACCAAGCCACAAAGCTACAGGAATACCATTGAGCTCCCCGTAAGGAACAACATGGTACCTCTTCGATCGCACACACGATTGGTGCAAAACGGATGCTCATTCCACGGACTCCGGTTCGAGGATCCAAACCAGCACCTCAATGATTTCTTAAAACTTGTGGACTCACTTGACCTTGACGATGAAAATAAGGAAAGAACGCGCCTGTGTTTATTTTAATTTTCCCTTCGCAATCAAGCTAGCAACTGGCTTAAACAACTTCCAGCAGGATCCATCACCACATGGAAGGATCTTACTACCCGTTTCCTTGCTCAATTCTTTCTACCGGGAAGGACCGTAAAACTCCGCAACGATATCCTGATGTTCCAACAACATCATGAAGAATATCTATCAGAAGCATGGACTCGTCTCAAGGACTTACTACAAAAAGTCCCTCAAATTCCATTGGCATCGACCTTGGATCTTAAAGTACACAAATTTTTTTTTTATGACCATGTCAATCCCGTCACAAGACGAACCATTGACCAATCGGCCAGTGGTAAGCTTCGTGACCAAAACGCCAAAGAATCCTAGGAATTATTAAAGGACCTCACTCTCTATGACAACGAAAGTTGGAACGACCCAAGGGATTTCACTAAGCCGGTCAAGGCAATCGCTTTGCCTCAAGATGTCCCGAGTACATCCGACCGCCGTCTAATCGAGCTCGAAAAAATCAAGTCAAATGCTTTTGATGGAAGGGCCTTTTAAATAAAAAAATCTTGCTCTTAACACAACCTACTCAAGTAAACAAAATCACTACCTCATGTGAGATCTGCAGTGGTCCCCACGACACTCAGTATTGCTTGGGATCACGAGCAAAGCCTTTGTTGATGTACGCATCCTCGTGTACCAGATTAAGCGGATGGTAAGGATTATACTTTCAAGCCCAAGCAAAACTATCTTGGTGACTACTATAATCTATCATGCGCGGAGAGAAGTCACCCAAACCTTAGGAGGAGGACAACCTAAAATTTCACCAAAATAAATTTTCTAACCTCACCTAACGGTTCCAAACCAACGGTTCGATCCAATCCATTCCTTCTACACAATCCTCGAAGCTTTAACAATCAGAATCAAATCTAGAAGATTGGTAATCCAAACTTAATGGCACTCTCAAAACGCTAGACTGTCTAAGTTTGAAGCCGATTTTAAACAACACAAAGCGAGATGGACCATCAAAATCATCACATACTGAAGCCTTCACTGATCGTTATAGTAGTGCACTACCTAAGCGACACAGTTAAGAAACTATAACTAAGTACGTCCCCAATTTTGTCTGCTCGATCTTACCCCGATAATTAAATCCCCAATGCCTCATCTCACCCCTCCTCCTACATCAATGCTATCAAGGCACATTCCAAGGAGGCCCATCCACCTCAATCAACGCTATCAAGGCACATTTTAATGATGCAATCATCGAACCACGACATCCGAAGGAACCCGAACCAACCCTCGAAGATGAGTTTAATGATTTGCATCTTAACCTACCGGTTCTCGAAGTCCTAGCCCACGCTCCAATCTATAATGCTATATTAGATAAATACGTTGAGAGTTTAGAACTAGGCAAAAACGGGTCAGCATTTGTTCAAGGAGAAACACCTGCAAAGATGGGAGACCCCGGGATATTCACTCTACCCTGTAGATTAGGGGAATCAAAACCTTTCGACACGCTAGCTGATCTATGATCATGTGTAAACATAATCCCACTTTACCTCTTCAAAAAGCTTAACATCGGATTATTAGAAGAAACTGACCATATCTTTGGGTTGGCTGACGGAACCAAATCCTACCCCGTAGGGATTGTTAAAGACGTAGAAGTCCACATAGGAAAACTAAAACTATTAAATGATTTCTACGTACTCGATATGAAAAAGGACCTCGAGACCCCTTTACTTGTAGGAAGAGGATTCCTGGCTACCGCCAACGCAGTTATTGATTGTAGGATGGCCAAAATAGCGGTAGGAGAAGGAATCATTAGGTTGGTATTCAGTGTAAAAGGTATAGACTTAGGTGAGGAGGAAGCACCTTATTGGACCACACTCGAAAAAAGGGAATCCTATAAACTCCGACCTAGCACGGATAAAATTGGCGCAAAACCCCCTTACTATGCTAGAAAAGACTTCTTAGACTGCCATTTGCCCGGAGAATGGAAAATTTCTAGAGATGCCGAGCTTAATCCTTTCAAGGATACCTTAGTGTTTAGAAGAATGGTATAATTTCTAGGAGCCATACCCATTAACCTTAAGCGTAAAATGTGGGAGTCAGATGACCTAATTAGAAAACCAATTAACTGGGACAAACCACCCAAAAACGGAGACGGAGCATGGCATGCCAAGATTAGATTAATCGACCCTGATGGAGAGAAATTCACTAAAACCCTTCAATCAGTTCCCACCACTAGGAAGCTCTCCGAAAGAGAAAGTCCAAAAGAGATCATCGACTTGGACCACTTCTACGACACTT
>BQNB010012010.1:0-15456 GCA_026074375.1 Tanacetum coccineum
ATTAAGTGTTGTTGTTTGTGTGGTGTGTTGTTATGGTTGATTGTGTCTATGAGTCTCGATTCTTGATTGTGGTGTTTGTTTGTTGTTCTTGTTTTGATTATAATATTCCCAAATTCGGTCATATGCCCAAAGTCGGTCACATGCCCACGTAATGCGCGGTAAGGTCGAATTTTTTTTCGGGAAATTAGGTTTTCAAAACAAGGGTTTTCAATGGACAAATCATAGTCTTCTTTAGACAAAACGCAACCAAGAAATGAAATAGACAGAGTCTCCCCTAGGCAAAACGCAATAAGGGTCTTCAATTAGGCAAAACGCAGAGGCAAAACGCAGGAACCAAAACGCAGAACCAAAACGCAGTCTTCAATAACCAAAACGCAATGACCAAAACGCAGTGACCAAAACGCAGTCTTTCTCTGTCAAATCGCAAGAAGCAAAACGCAATCAAGAACATCCCTTCAGTGAGTCAAAAACGCAGCCAAGAAATAATCATCAAACATTCTTGAAAGCTACGAAATGATGTTAAAACCACCTAGTAATGATGCAAGGGATAGATCTAAGCCCGAAAGTACAAATCTTTAACACTTTTAACCACAAACAAAGATCAATCTTGGATTTTTCTTGCTATTTTTTTCGAACCAAAAAAAATAAACAAACCAAGCCACGAATTTGATCTTGTTTAGCCACAAGATCAGTAGATAAACAACACGGATTCCCCCTATGCTCTGGTGCCAATTGTTATCACGATTCACCCTTATGCTACGAGATCCGGAGGTATGGTAAAATGGAAAAGAAATTGATCCATGTTTATTAGAGAGAAAAGATAAGAGATGGGAAGTTGTGTGTATGCTTTTTCTCAGTCCCTCACCATTTGGTTTCGTGTCTATGTACCGTAGAAAGCGTGATCTCCACTGTGAATATCTTCCTGGTCCAAGCATTGGTGGACGATCTTTTGAACCAGCTGCCATGATATTATTGTGCATTTGACTATCTGTTGAGGATGTACTGACTGGAGTAGACATGATGAATGATTGGTTATTGATTATGAAGTGTGAAAGATTTTGTTGGATCTTAAGTGGATATGATGTGATTGAAGTTGTGGTTGAGTATGCAATTCACGTTCACGGGATTTTACTCGTCTATGATCAAAACCGATAAATGAATTAACGGGATTTTACAAGATCACTAGATAACCGTGAATGAATGATCGATTGATGTTAATGTGTGTTTGTTGAATGATTAGTCCTTTTAAGTCCTTTGTTTTTTGTTTTATTTGATGTTTTGTTATGTTTAGACAATGATTAATAGATTCCCAAATTCGGTCAAATACCACCTGATACGCGGATCGACCGTAGTGTCTTTAGACAAAACGCAGGTTTTTAATAGACAAAACGCAGGTTTTTAATAGACAAAACGCAGTGAAGAGCCTTCTAGCAAAACGCAGTCAAATCTTGAGGCAAAACGCAACCTTGAGACAAAACGCAATGAGCAAAACGCAACCTTGAGACAAAATGCAATGAGCAAAACGCAGCCTTGAGGCAAAACGCAATGAGCAAAACGCAAGATCTTCTAGGCAAAACGCAAGGAATTAGTTTGCGAATTTGGGCAGCAAAAACGTTGAGATATTAGCTTTTGATAAAGGGTCTTCAGTAGGCAAAATGTAATGACCAAAACAAAATGAGAGCAAAACGCAATGACCAAAACGCAATGAAAGGAAAACGCAATGACCAAAACGCAGTGAGAGCAAAACGCAATGGACCAAAAACGCAATATAGCAAAACGCAATGAGCCAAAATGCAATGACAAAACGGCAATCAAGAAACACCCTTTCAATTAACAAAACGCCGCCAAAGAAAAAAAAATACATCAACCATTCTTGAAAGCCATAAAATGATGTTAAAACCACCTAGTAAAAAAGATGCAAGGGATAGTTCTAAGCCCGAAAGTACAAATTCTTCTAACACATTTAAACCACAAACAAAGAATCAAACTTTGATTTTTCTTGCTTTATTTTCGAACAAAAAAAAAAACAAGCCACGAATTTGATCTTGTTTAGCCACAAGAATCATACACAAATCCACTGTAGCTCTGATACCAATTGTAGGATCCCGATTATCACTTCCACTTCATATAACGAACCACGAATCGATCCAAGAAAAGAGAAAGAGAGATGATTTCTAGAGAGAGAAACTAGTGAGAGAAGTTGAGAAGAATTAGAGATAATATTAGACATTGAAAAAGTTATCTATTTCTTTTCTAAGTGGAAAGATATAATATATATACCCTTGACACATCTTAAGTGACGATCGGGATATTTGACTAGGACCCGGGCTCGGTTTTGCTTGGGATTAAACCCGAAACATATACAATATTAGATTAACTATCGAGCCTGATTCCTGATACATTTCTATTACAACGTTAACTAATTGATTGACCGAGACTTAAATACATAATGAACGAACTTTATGTTCGACTCAATATTTTGAGCTAACAATAGTGATAACTAATAAATAAAGCTAGTCCAAAAACTATATTCATACAATCAATATTATCGTCAATTAATGATAGTAATGAAAACATGATAATCGAACCAAACTAGTATGATGATGATGATCGGGACCGGATTCTTCCTTCTTGAAAGGCTAGAGAGTGCTGAAAAATGACTTGAGGAGATGTCCCAGTCGTCCCCTCAGATGGGAGGGAGAAGGATGATTCTAAAAGCTGAATTCGACCTCTATTTATAGTCTTTAATTTGGTTACGGCGTAACCAATTTAGGTGCAACGCCATAACCTCATACACGGCTTTCCATTATTAAGCATACTTGTTACGGCGCAACCAGTAATGGTGTTATGCCGTAACCTTCAATAAGTTACCATAATTTAGACGTCTTCTTTGTTACGGTGTAATCATTATGGGTGTTACGTTGTAAGCTCTTGATCTTCTTTTAATATTTATGGATCTTCATGGTTACGGCATAACCAATAGGCGTGTTACGCCGTAACTCTATCTTGGGTAAGATTTCCTTCCATATAAATGGTTACGGCGTAACCAGATACGGTGTTACGCCGTAAAGTCATCTGGATTCCCCCTTCGTAACTTTGATTTGTTTATGTCATGGATAAACTATCATTATGTTGTTACGCCGTAACGACTTTGAATATTTGCACTTTAAGTCCTTTTTCCCTTGTTTCTTGTCAATTACTGGCAGCTCACCTGAAAACTACAAAATGATAGAAAATATCTCGTTTTCGAGTATTAGTGAAACATTTGCAAGTAATATAGGGGGTAATTTGACACTAAAAAGTATTAAATATTTGATGTTATCAAACCTCTTCCCCTGCAAGGTCGTCCTGGCCATCTAACCGATGCTATGGATTATTTCTTCAACAATGATCTGGAGTATCTGAAAACCTCTAATCCAGAGAAAACATACATAACATCTATCACGAAGAAAATAGCAGCTCGGTATGATATTGTAGGTATTGAAGACACGGTCCCTACGCTTTGGAGTACCATCAAACATGCGTATGACAAAGACGCTGCAAAAGGGATCAAGTATTGGGCCGAAAGGCATAAGCTTTGGTACAGATCTCAGATGAACAAATTTTCCAAGCAAAATGTCTATTCCACTCAGAAAATTCTTAGTGTGAAGAGTGTTAGTGTTAAGAAAGTGCATGGATATGGTCACTTGGAAGAAGTTCAGATGAAAAGAGCTGATCGACAACTATACAAGTTTAAATAAGGTGACTTCGTGGATCTACACTTTAATGACATTAAAGACATGCTGATTCTTGTTGTTCAACACAAGCTCTCCATCTCAACGATAGTGACATTGTTGACTTTATTGTGGCTCTTTGTATGTTCATAATAATTCTCGTCATCATAACTGTCGAGGTCGAGATCTTCAGCTCGATGTAGGAGAGTTACCAGATAGAACTAACATCATTATAACCATCAACAGACCTTTCCAGGAAATAGAATTCAAAGAACTCTACACTTCATCATACAAACCACCAGGGGTAATCTCTGAAGACTTGACCAAATAGAAACGAGTGATGCGGGCGTCCCCGCTGATGAGCTTACAAGTTCTCCACAAGACATGGGGGGGAGGGGGAGAGGGGGGGGGGGGGGAGGGGGGGGGGAAGGGGAAAAGGGGGGGAGGGGGGGGGGGGGGGGGGGGGGGGGGAGGGGGGGGGTGGGTGAGGGGGTGGGGGGGGGGGGGAGGGGGGGGTACACTCAAGAAAGTTCGGGATGAGCTTCATCATATAATACTCGATTTTAGTTTGGGATACAATGACGAGATGTTAAGGAGAAAGTGGACGGACATAGACAAAAAGATATCAGAGCTTACGGTTGAGTTGATTGATAAACAGATGCGTGAAAGGCGAATCGTCATAAATCTGGAGCGATTGGTTGGTGCGCGTGAACTCGAGATGGACTACAAACTGATGACACGAATCGTATGATCGTCAGTCCGAATATCAAAATCTTATCTTGTGAATAATGTAAATATATATTATAGACTTATAATAATAGGTAAGTTTAAATAGTGTTTGAGTATGAATTTTTGAGAATTTTTCAATAAATTCAATTTTTTTCAAATTAACATACTTAACACTATATATACAATACCTCATAAATTGAGGGGAGCATTAAATTGTTCCTAATACTGCTTGTTAATAATCAAAACATTTTTCTCCCCAACTTGTTTTCAAACAAATTTGAATAAATTGATATCCAAAATATCAAAAGATTTGACATTTTTGATAAGGGGAGAAAATGTGATTAAAATATATGGCTAAATATGTGATCTTAAAGACTCGAGTGCGCGCTTCACCCTTCATGTGCTAAACATTTTTGAATATCGATGCACGTGTTGAGGGGGAGCATTTCTGAAAAGTAAAACCATCGAGGTACTAAATGTTTTAATTTATATCACAAAGTACCTTGATCGATGTTTTCAAATGGTTTTAAGGCTGAGAACAATACCAAAAGACCGATCATGTTTGTAATTAATTGGAGTTATAAGGTGGTTAAGATTAGGTATTCGTTCCTATGATCCAGCCAGAACTGGAGGGATCTACCCAGGGATATTGCATTAGAAAGAATAGAAGTCCTTAGGTATGATACAAAAGGAGTAAAAGTAAGAAAGGGAAAATGCATACTAAGACAGAGTTGACACCGAAACAAACCCAACAAGGTGTTAGTGATGAAGTCTTGGTAAACATTGAAGGGGTTAAAGAATTAAAAAGAAATGTAAAGATAAAGGGTGAAAAGAAAGAAGCCCTCCTTACACTTAGGCAGAAACCAGGTCAATACATATGCTATCAGAAACACTAAGCTATTATCTGGTATTGAAGATAGTCATCATGGACCCAGTGATGCAATGCACAACCTTTCCCAGCCACTCAAGGTCTCTCAAAAGACGCTTGTTTCATTTCTCACAGAGATTAAACACATTTCTATCGACTTTCTTACTCCGAGTTAGTTGGTATTGAAAAGGTGGCAGTCCGCTCCAGCCTCTGATTACTAAAACTAAAGTGCACTATCGAGTCTAGAGCTATAAAAGAGATCATCCATAAATCTCATTAGGACACTTATCCAAAATATGCTTGATGATTCACACAATGTGAAAACAAGAAATATGTCGAGTCCTACACATTATCTTTGTGATTCTGCTAGAACATCAGAGTGATGCCTAAAAGTATTCACAGTGACGATGGAAATCCTTCTACAACCAACATCAAACAAGCTCTATAGTAGGTGACTTGTGAGATCCTACATGGATCAAACTTATGATACTGGATATCGATTCGGTCCATGATGCGTATTTATTTTAAAATTTATTTTATTCAAGTTTTAAATTTATAAAACTCGCTATACCTTTACAAATGCCACTAACGGGCAGAAGGAACCGTTCACGAAGTAGTGTAGAGATGGTAAAATCCGTGGTCCGTTCCCAAGAGCTAAGTGTTAACTAGTTTTAATTTGAAAGTGTCACGTTATGAAAATATTTTAAGTTTGATATTTTGAAAATAACAAGAAAGTAAATATACGGAAATTAAAAGAGATAGAAGTAATCAGGGAGAGAAGCGTGCTAGCCTAGCCATTACATTACTATCGTTATAACTATGTTTTCCTATGCAATGTTACATCATGGTCTCAATTGAGTTTATAAAGACGACAGCCCTGAATCGATATCTTTAGTCTCCCTATAATTCATGACTATTCTAAATCCCCTGAAAGTTATCAAGGTAGGGCAAACCCAGTTATAGTGAATTAATCCAACTTATCCAAACTCGTCCTAATAACCTAATACATATTATTAACCCTCTATTGAAAGAGTTCCTGTGCTTTTTAAGTATATTAAGTGACAAGGCGATAACGGGGTATTCCAACACGTAAGGTTACGAATAATCCTCCATCCCTAGTACCCTGCTAATCCCAATTTCAAGTGGTATTCTTAAAAATAGGATAACATGAACGTAAACCACCCGCAATACTACCAAAACCCAGGGTTATACGATAGTCAAAAGGATATACAATGAAACCATGATTTAACAAGAAACACGAATTATAATGATAGTAAATTCATAACTAGGCCAGCACTTAAAGTGCTTAGCCGCTCATGGCAACAACAAAGCAAGAATTAATAAAGACAATCATGGATGGAAAACTCATAATTCTTACAGTAGTTGTTTATGAACGATTAAATACGAAAGTAAGTTAAGTGTGATCTCCCTTGGACTTTTGGTGGAACTCTTCAAGCTATGGAGGCCTTGATCACCCCTTAGATCTGTGGTGGAATGGTTGATATCGAATTGTCTGAATGAGGCCTCTATTTATAGATTTCGAATAGTTTACGATGTAACCTTTTAGGGGTTTAAGCCGTAAACTGCTAACATGCACTTTCCATCTTATAGGCTTAAAGGATGTTACGGCGTAATCAATTGTCCATGTTACGCCATAATGCTGACTCAGAAAACTCATCCTTCCATAATAATAATGTTACGGCATACACCTTGTATGTAGTTACACTGTAATCTTGCTGGGTGACGTGTCTTGCCTTGAATAGGTTACGGCGTAACACTATCGTAGGGGTTACGCCGTAAAGTCTCGTAAGAATCTGTGTTTTCTTCATTTTTTGGTCCTTTTCCCGTGTTTCTTGTCATATACTTGCATTTTACCTGAAAATAATGAAATAACCGTAAAAGTATCGAATTCAAGTATTTATAAGACAATTGCAAGTATTTTTAGGGGAAAATTGACACTAAAAAGTATCAAATATTTTATGTCATTAAATATCCCCCCCCCCCACTTGACTTCTGCTTGCCCTCAAACCTGTTAGAATGGTTTATAAAAAGATTTCTCTGATTTAACTTAAAGAAATGAATCTATAAAAGACTTGTGCTAGAAACATCAAAGACGAACACCTCACGAAAAGGGGATAAAAAATCACTCAACTCTCAACTAGTTTAAGTTTTCATTTTCAGGGTGATCGCTTGTAACACCCCGCTAAAGCGAAAACACGGAGTGTGACAGCATAAGGCACAAACACATGATAATAGTACAACACCATACATTAATTAAAGCAAAAATAGTACGTCATTACAAATTGTCTTAGCCAGACATCGGCTTTTAAACATAAGTTTCAAGTTCACAAACTTCGTACACCAACATTTATTAAAAATGACACGACAAGTAAAAAACTGACTTGACGGCATGTAAGGCACCTTTGTAAAGTAATAGAATGTATAAGGTCCGTAGACTAATATTTTGTCTGAAATCGGGTTCACTTTTAATAAACATTTTGCTACAACGCGAGATAATCTATCTGGTTATATTGTGACACCCTAGGCAAATCCCACATCGGTTTGTGGCCTTGAGAGATACTGAGGTTCATAAGCAAACATACGCCTTATAATGACATCAGACGCGTTTTTGTTGACTCACAGTAAGTGGGGTCTAAGCAACTGATAGTTAAGCGTGCTCATATGAAAGTAGTACTGGCTTGGGTGACCTGCCGGGAAGTCTTCACATGAGGGCCACAAAGCAAAGCCGTGAGCCTGCGGGCAAAGCGGACAATATTATGGTCTGAGTAGGCGGGGTGTTACATCGCTCATCTGCACAGTCATAGTATGTATTCCATCATAAGCTTGGAGAGTACATAAATCTCCACCAGTTAGAGTTAGGGTCTAAGCAATTCTTAAAGGCAACATGGGTGACATAACACAGGTTTATTGGGTGATTTAAAGGTTAGGATAGACATAGGATACACATTTAATTGGTGTTAAGATAAAAAAAAAACACAAAATAAATAGTCATATATAATCTAGTATCCATAATTGGCTTACTGTCCATCTATAGTCCAATTCTTCAGTGCCGGAAACTTGATCATATCTATCACAGTGGGTTCGCTACATAATGAGATCTTTGCGGAGCGTGCTAACGCAATCTTTATAACATCCGGTTGGCTTCTAGTTGCACCATCCTCAATTCACTAGGTGTCTTATAGTTGGCACCACCCTTATACCTTAAGTTGTTTTAAAACACTAACCAACCTCAGGAGTTATCACAATAGGTGGTTTATAGTTGCACCACCTTTTTCTTTTTTATTTTTATTATACTCCTGGACATAAATAACATATCCCCCCACTTGAATAAACCTATCGCAAAGACAATACCTGGGTCTTCTATGATCAACAAGAATAATTGTCATCAACGAAATGCAAAAACTTAAAAAAAAAATCTTTGAAGCCATTTTCCTGAACCATGGACTTAGGTAGCCAGAAATTTCAACACAAAGATAAATATAGACTACAGGGTTGGCTAAGGCGAAATGGTGTAACAAAACATATAACAATGGGTGAAAACATAGATTGGCTAAACAAGGGTGATCCAGGGGTATCTTGCACCATTGATGAGTGCAACTAAAGGGTTTTTTCACACGGGAGGTCGACAAGTCAGTGTAACTAATCGATAAACACACACATATAGGCTTATTTGGGTGAATTCCTAAATGTTTCCTTCTCGAACCATCTATTCTTGCTAATCAATTAGGTCTCGAAATGATGTACAAGCCAAGTTCTAAAGTCTACAATACTACTGGCACACTCAATATTTTGGTGGATTTTTGTATAATGAGATGAAAACGGAACATTAGGCTTAAACCTCACCAAGTAATAATAAAGGGTAATGTGCATTCGGCAAAGATTAATTCTAGTTTAGTAAGAAAAACATGTCAAAATTTTAAAATCGGCACCATTTTTCAAAGAAAAATAGAAAACCGAAGGCAAGAATAGGTCAAGTGATAATTCTACTCCCATCCCCCCACTTGTTATGTATAATGTCCCTATTGTACATTAAGGAAATGAAGTAAAGAGGAAGAGTAGAATTAGAACAAGAAACTCCCTTAAGCATTTCTTCTAAAAATATGAAATGTAATAAGCCATTGGAGAAATTAAGAAAATCTCCGTCGTGAGCAAAGCTCATTTTCCCCTATGATCACTAAAACAAACTAAAAGCATAAAATCGCTCATAGATAAGTATACAAGTTATACAAACCTAACTCACTTTCGTAGGAATCACGGTTGCATTTAGCATATGCAACAAGCCTTTTAAACCAATTGGTGGCCCAAGTGGACGAGTGGAGTCTCGTGAGGGTTTTCAGAGAACATACCCACAAAGTTCATTTAAATATACAAGGTTTAGCAATGTTTAAAACTTAATTTTAAGGTTTTTCAGAAAGAGGTTACAGCGTAACTCTGGTGGTTACGCCGTAATCATGTGGTATATATTTTTTAAGATTTTTTGGTTTATACGATTACGGCGTAACCATAACAAGGTTTACGTCGTAATTGAATCGGTTATGGCATAACCATGTATGTTACGTCGTAACTGATGCTAAATCAGCAAAGCTACCACACAATTATGAGTCGAGTCGGTCTCGAAAGTTGCCTCCTAACTGTTGGAACCTGTAAAACAAAGTAAAACATGCAAAGCAACTAATATGCAGAAAATTAAATTGATAAAAAGACGGGTTGTCTCCCGACAAGCACTTTTGTTTATTAACGAGTCTTTAAGTTAGACTCATGCCCACTCTATGTTTCGTCGTATGATTCTTCATTATCGTCATTCCTAGAGATTTCATCCATAATTCCAACTCTTATTGTAGCAATATTTCCCCTAGTCCTAGATAATTCCTCCACCCTCGAAATTTTTATTTTTGTATAAACTTCTCCTGGACCAATGCTATATCTAGTAACATTGACCTTTTTAATTAAAATTGAGGGTGGTTTGATGTAGGGCATTCCTAGTAATATGCACTTCCTTTCCTTATATATTCTTCGACGTCTGAATAAACAAACTCATCATATAATGTTGGTTTAAGGTAATCAATTATTCATCCCCTAAATCGTCGTCCTCCTTCATCCTGTTTCCCATTAACCATTCATCATGTAATTTGTTTAATACGGTTCCTAGGATTTTGTTTTCCTTACTCTCCCTGCATCCATCAGGATCTTCAAATTCTTCGCTGTCATCATATTCGTTTCTGAATCTTTTCCTCCAATGATCTCGAAGAATTTTGTCCTTAGCTGTCTCACTAACCTCTCCAAACCTAATTTGTAACCAATCGTTCAAACTTAAATTCTCCCATTCAACCTCTATTCATTTGCCATTGTTTTCACTTTCCCAATAAAAATTTATTTCATTATGGCACAAGCTACCCCCGTCACATTTTTCCTCAAAGAGGCTGCAAGATGCCCATATCTCTTGTACTCCTTCTTTCTTACGAGAAATGGGGGTACACCAATGTAATTTTTTCTTAGTAGATGTTAAGTTTGACCTAAGTCCCCCATTTGTTTCTTGGGCAATCAAGCTACACTTGTAAATAATTTCCTCATACGATTCTTGAACCTCTATATCATAAGTGAACACATCAGGGTTAATAGATAAGAGATGGTTAATTTTGCATGAGTTAGTATTATATGTGAATAAATCAGAGTCGATTTTCCTTACCTTTCCATTGTAAGTTTGCACGATAGGTTTACAAAAATGTTTGACATGAATGTATTTCTTTTTAACCTGTATTTCTTGCCTATCTTGCAGATTGTCTGTTTTTAATGATTTTGAAGGGGGCAACTAGGTCCATTATTACAGATTGAATTCATCATAAGGATTTTTCCGTAAGGATCATAAAGTTAAGGTCTTTTTTCTCCATGTCAAACATAATCCTGTTGTTACCTACCCCAAGTGAAATTTCCATGTTAAAAACATGGATTTTAGCGTGAATGGTAGCTAGAAAGGGTTTGCCTAAGATAATAGTTTCATTAGGGGTCCTATTTATGATCACAAAATCAAAAGGGAATAAGAATTTATCAATTCCCACTAGAATGTTTTCAACCACCCCTAATGGTGCCTTTTTCATCATGTCGGCCACTTCTATAAGCATATTGGTTTTCTTAAGGTTGGTTAGCTTCAAGTATTCAAATCACCCCTAGGCATGACATTTACACTAGCCCCTAAATCTACCATAGCATAAAAGTTAAAATTACCAATAGTGCAAGGAAGTGTAAAATTCCCTAGATTTTGCTCCTTAGGCGGTAATTTACATAGTAGGACTTCTATCGTCCTTTCTTTATTACTTTGAGTTACTTGAGAGTCAGAATCAGACAGAAAAGATACTTCGTGGAGATTGTTAAGCTTTTTATCTTGAAGTATACTCACAAGGTATATAAATTTCACAGAACAAGAGCACTCCGAGAGAATAACTTAAAACACCTCACACTCATGCATCGAGGATCCGGTACAATGAGCTAAGAGCCTACGTTGGTTTGTCCCTAGAATGGTGATCTCTTTGGTTAAATGTCTTCCAGCATTTGCGGATTCTAGGTTATTAACGAGAGGACTCTTGATTCCTAATTGTTAATCTCTGCCTTTCTTGAGTTTCATCACAACACCATTAAACTTTCTTTCGGCACTCGCACGTCTGTTCGACATCTTCGTGCTGATTCTTTCCTGATTCCTCAATATCCCATAAAGCCCCATGACCACTGACAGCTTTTTCATTTTGGCACTTCTTCGTGCTGATTCTTCCTGATGCTTATTCATAAGCTCTTCTAAGCTTGGTCTCTTTTCCCCATAAGGTGGTTTATTATTAGTACGAGTGTAGTATCCCGGTGGACCTACACGAAACTTAGCTCTATTACTTCTGTTAAAAGGAGCGGAGCGCCCAAATTCTCCATACTTAACCTCTTTCAACTGTTTGACTTCCTCGTTGAGAGGACATTCTTTGTCAAGGTGAGGTCCTTCGCAAATTTTACATTCAACTTGGATCACATGGACATTTTCTTTTAGTTTCTTCGCATCACCTCCCAAGTTATCCAATTTACTTACGATTGTCGTAAGCCCATCAGTATTGTTGTTGCTGCTAAAGCTCCTGCTTGATGTCCCATTGTGCCACTTTTGGGAGTGGTCCGCCATAGTTTCTATTGCTGTCAAAGCTTGAGTTGGTGTCATCCCAGAAACTAGTCCCTACGAATCAAGCAACTAGCAGTTCATAGTGTTCAACCCTTTATAAAAAATGTTTACCTTTTGATGGCTGTTTATGTTGTGGGTTGGGCACTTGTATAGCAAATAATGATACCGTTCCCAAGTTTGGTATAACGATTCATCGCTTTCTTGCTTGAAGTTGTGGATATCTTCAAGTCGTTTAGCGGTCTTGGATGGTGGACAATACCTTTGGATAAAGGCTTTTTTAAGGAGGTCCCAAGTGTTGACAGCTCCTGGAGTGAGTCTATCCACCCATCTTTTAGCAGATCCAGTAAGAGTGAACGGGAACATGCGTAGTAGTACCGCGTCTTGTGATACTTCAGGAATATTAAACAAACTTACAATGTTGAGGACTCGATCAACATGATCATGGGCATCCTCATTTTTATTTTTGGAGAAGGTGTCTTCCCTCAATTCTCGCATGAATTGACTCTTGATCTCAAAGTTAACATTGCCTCCAATTTTTGGTTTAACCACGCCTGGTGCCTGGTTTTCTTATGACAATACTAAGTATTGTTCCATGGTGAGAGTATTGATGTCTACTCCCGCCATAGTTCCTGCAGAATTTAGAAGTTAGAGAGAGAAATGGAAATAATTACAAGAAATCAAATTAATACTAATTTTTAGCTCCCCGGCAGCAGCTCCAAAAACTTGATGCGTATTTTATTTATAAATATATTTTATTCAAGTTTTAAATTTATAAAATTCGATTCACCTAACAAACGCACTAACGGGTAGAGAACCCGATCATGAGTAGTGTAGAGATGGTAAATCCGAGGTCGTCCCAAGAGCTAAGTGTCAATTAGTTTTAATTTGAATTGTCACGTTTGAAAATGATTTTGAGATTGATTTTGAGATTTAACAAGAAAGTAAAGTGCGAAAAGTAAAAGTGATAGAAGCATTCAGGGGGAGAAGTGCGATAGCCTAGCCATTCCATTACTACCATTATAACTATGTTTTCATGTGCATTGTTACACCATGGTTTCATTAGTGGTTTCTAAAGTCGACAGACTTGAATACATATCTTTAGTTTGCCTTATAATTCTTGCGATCCCGAATCTCCTGAAAGTCACGAAGGTAGGGCAACCAGGTCATAGTGATTAATCCCAACTATCCCAAGAACTAATCTAATAACCTATACAGATTATTAACCCTCTCTGAAAGAGAACCTGTGCTTTTTAAGTATATTAAGTGATAGAGGCGGTAACAGGGTTAGTTCCTACACTAGGGTTAGAATGATCATCCTTCCCTTGTCCCCTGCTAATCCCATGTTCAAGTGGTAATCCAATAACAAGATTAACATGATCTAAACCACCCGTAATACTACCAAAACCCAGGGTTACACGATAGTCAAAATGATATCCAACGAAACCATGATCTAATAGGAAACAAATATTGCAACGATAGTAAATTCATGAGTAGGCCAGCACTTGTAGTGCTTATCCGCTCATGGCAACAACAAAGCAAAAATTAATAAAGGTAATCATGGATGGAAAACTCATAATTCTTACAAAAGTTGTTTAAGAACGATTAAATACAAAAGTAAGTTTAAGTGTGATCTCCCTTGGACTTCTTGTGGAATTCTTCGAGTTATGGAGGCCTTGATCACCCCTTAGATCTGTGGTGGAATGGTTGATATCAAATTGTCTGAATGAGGCCTCTATTTATAGATTTCGAATAGTTTACGGCGTAACCATTTAGAGGTTTACGCCGTAAACTGCTGACGTGCACTTTCCATGTTGCAAGCTTAAAGGATATTACGGCGTAATCAAGTGTCCACGTTATGCCGTAATGCTGACTCAGATAAATCATCCTTCCATATTAATAATGTTACGGTGTAAACCTTGCGTGTGGTTACGCCGTAATCTTGTTGGGTGACGTGTCTTGCTTTGAATAGGTTACGGCATAACACTATCGTAGGGGTTACACTGTATAGTCTCGTAAGAATCCGTGTTTTCTTCAATTTTTGGTCCTTTTCCCGTGTTTCTTGTCACATACTCGCATTTTACTTGAAAATAACAAAATAACCGTAAAAGTATCAAATTCAAGTATTTATAAGACAATTGCAAGTATTTTTAGGGGAAAATTGACACTAAAAAGTATCAAATATTTGATGTTATCATAAATACAAAAACAGAAAGAGAGATGAAAAATCATATGTGAAAATAAAAAAGCATGCGTCTTGTGTCAGAAAAACCAAGTACAAGGCACATGAGAAAGAAAATAATATAAGTATGGTCAAAAAGAATTGCTCGACCATACAAAACAGACAAAGAGGAAAGAAACAAAAATAAATAAATTTCTATGTTTGCATTCTTGTGACACTAACACATTTGCATTTCATTCTCATAATTCAAAATGTCTCAAACAGCTAAGAAGAGAGTTGCAATCAACACTGCCAACCAAAGGATTGATCCATAAGTGACAATAACTGAACCACTTCTTCAGCTAACACTTACAATCTTGAAACCACACACCATATACAATGCATTAACACTCACAAAAATAGTATCAACAATTTACATGCAACAATTTTGGTACACAATCACTGAAAAACCCAAACACAAAGAAATATCATTTTCAGTTGGATACTCAAGAGTTTGAGCTAGGAGTGGAGCTCTTCTGCACTATGCTGCAAACCTCCCCAAGACAACAAAATCAACCATGCACTAAACCTCCACTACAAAACACACTATTGAATTCATCAAAACACTTGGCTATGATGAAGATGGAAAACCAATGGACAAGATCTCATAATTCATTGTTTCCAGACTCTACCATCCATGGAGAACAATTCTAAATGTCATCAAAAAGTGCCTCACAAGAAAGAAAACTCGCTTAGATAAGGCAAGACAATCACTACTGCAGATTATTTAGAGGCTAGTCCACAATGCCAATGTGGACTG
>BQNB010012010.1:16622-32922 GCA_026074375.1 Tanacetum coccineum
ACCCTTTATTTGGCATTCTTATTTTTTTATTTTTCTTTTATTTTTATAATTTTGTTTTTGTTATAAAACTATAGACTTGAACAGAAAATATAAAGTTTAATGATTCAAAAGTATTTAAGAACAAAAAATTATAACTATATATTAAAAACCGGAAATCGTTTTTCGTGCCCCTCTTTAATACACCTGGGTCAACAACTCGGGTCAACAACCCGTAACCCGTTTTCTTATTTCAGATCTTTTTTTCCGCTTAGATCCACCCACACCCATTTACACATCTGACCTACTTCTTCATTTTCTCTTCTCTCTCTCTCTCTCAGGTGTCTCATGTGGATTCCAGATGGCTTCTTCTCATGCTTCATGAGTGCCATCTGGAATCTATATCCATTGATGGTATATATACTATCTTTTTTTATTTTTTATTTTTTAATTTTTCCTCAAACCTCATCTTCAACTGGATAGACAGGTTAAACAATGGCGTTTTGTTTTGATTATGGTTACGATAATTAAGTTTGGGTTTAGTTTGTGGTTCTTGAATTGATATAAGTTTAGGTTTGCTTTGTGGTTTTTGATCACGATTAGTTAGGTTATTGGTTTAGTTTGCTCATACATTAGGTTATCATGTTTTGGTTTCTTATTTGCTCCTTAGGTTTCCTTTTAGTTGTAGCTTTAGCTACTTAGGTTTTACTTTTAGCTACTTAGATTTCACTTTAGTTGCATCATTGGTTTGGTCGGTCATTTGTGAAGACTTGCGTAGTTGGTGTTTGCTTATACCTTTGGTGGAAAAAAGGCCATTGTCACCCTGTTTGAAATGGCTAGCTGATGTAATCACAATATTGGATGTGATCACAATATTGGTGTTAGTCAAAATTTGAGGAGGTGTTGCATATCCCCTGATAAAAAAACCTCTGTATTAGTCGTTGTCCAATGAGAATTCACACATCCATTTGAAGAAGGTGTGTTTGTTATCCTGTTTCTCGCCTGGCGCTGCCAGTGGTAACATGTTTGCGTCTTGGTGCGTAAGGTTTTCAATTAAAAGAGTCATAATTGTGTTCTAAATCTATGGTGGATAAGCCGAAAAACGAGCAAATAACACCAACATTAAGTATAAACAAGCATCCTTTTCAACTTATTTTTGGGCTTATGGCCTCATCTTTCATAAGCTGATGAAGTATAAGTTTAGAAAAAAATAGGCTTATGAAATATAAGCAGAGTTAAATGAGCTCATGGGTATATATATAAGCTTAAACAAATGCCTTGAGCAAGTGTTTATTTATCATGTATGGTTTTCGTTTGCAACAACTTAACGCCAAAAAGACATGAATAGCTATTGTTACATTGAATCTGAAATATCAACGCATGAACTAGGAGGCTGCAATGATATTTCAGCAATTCAGCATCTTATATGCATCATCAGCATGGAATATGGCAAGCTTGAATTGACTTGCATTTTTAGTATATATAGGTAATCCTTTGATGCGTTTCTTAGTTATTTGTTCGAGTAATTTTTGGGAGTAATCAGAAACCAAAACACCATCTAAATTTTTAATTATTATGACTTCAGAACCATGAACACATAAAAAAGGATTTCTAATGCTTTATAATCGGTTATCAGATCTGATACTTGAATATAAATGCCTATCCAAACACCTCCTGATCGATTTCTATTCTTTTGTACAGGTGTTATCGTAAGAACTGACCTAAAGTTGGGGGAACTAAATAATGTTGGCCAATACATCAGGATTGTGTGAACGGATAAGGGCGACCGAACCCCACCATGATATAGAAATTCAATGTTCATGAATCTTACTGGTTTGATTCATGAGGTAAAATATTAAGCGTATTGTTTTAGAGTTTCTTCTTATGCGTAACTGTTACTAAAACGAACCATAATTTCCTGATGGCAGTTTGCAACGAGAAATTCATGTTATGCAGGCCTAATTCGGGATTAAAGCACGTTGGGCTAACGGGATTCAGGCGCATTAGGTAATGACACTCGAAGTATATTATCCCATTAATCTTTAGTTAACATGCTTTATATTATCATATCTAATGGTGTTTGATGAAAAAAAAGGAATGAAGATTTAAAGTGGTTAATGTGTAAAGAATGTCTTATTTACTAAGAAGTGTGATGATGTATTACATGTATCATGTTAGTAGTCGGTTCTCAGATAAGCAAATGGATTTGCTTCAATATCTGAGGGAGAACTTCAACTTTCTCATTTGACTTCCATCAATGATGCTTTCGAGCTAGAACATCACAATGCATTCCTACGTCTAAAGGTACAAGTAAGTTCTCCTCAAAAAAACACAAATATGTATTTATATATGCCGTAGTACATTTAGATAATCTATATGAAGATATTAGGCCCAGAAAGAACTTCACACCTAAGATAACCGATCCACTAGCCATAACGGACAAGTCTAGATCCACCGTCACGCAAACCAAAACCGGGGTCACTTTTAAAGTTACTTAGTTATAGATGGTTGTGCTTAGGATGAACGAGATGAGGTATCCATGATTTGATATTTCAGAGATTACGGAGATTAGGGGTGACAACAGAATAGGCGAAAACAAGGTTTATGTTACTGTTGGAAAAGAGGTGAATAAGAGTGTTTTGGGTTGGGCGTTACGTAATTCGGTTGGTTCACTTATAGGTTTACTTCATGTTCATCAGCCAGCGAGGCCGAATTAACGGAGTGCAAATACTTAAAATTGACCCTAAAATTATATCTTTTATTTAGTTTTTAGAAAATGGAAATAGAATAATGGAGATGCAACATGCTATGTCAACATATAATCTTTGTAAAAAATGATTGGGTATGTATAAAGCATTTTAAGGGAAAGGTCTTACTATGTATAAAGCTTTGGGTTTAATTTTTTTGCTACTGTATTGTTATTTTTCCCATTATGAAACAACATACACTATTATAATGATAATAGTTTATGAATAATAAAAAGGCCTAAATATAGCGACTTCATAATCCTTTTTCAGTATTTACTTGATTTTGTGAAGTTGGCAGATGGCGAAATTAGAGTTGTGTTGTTATGCATCTGAAATAGATTTTGGTGACTATTTACCTATTTGACCTATAAGACCCATTTGCTACGTTTTGTTTTTAGCTAATCTCTGCTATTTGACCTGTTTAAGAACTTAAATTAACCCATTTATTGCTGATTTTTAAATATGAAAAGGAAACATACTCATAGTATTTTGACTCATAAAAGAAGTCTGCTTGGCTGGCATTGACCCTAGAAGAACTGATGTAAACGAGTCATATGAGTTTCATAGGTGTCCAATGGGTCGATAGTGACCCGAAATGTATTTTTACTGCATATGGAAATTAGGTTGTAGATAACTCATGGTTCACATGTGGGATTCAGGAATACAGTCTTCTTCTAAACAAGAAAGTCAAAGTCGCTTACAGTGACACATGAGTTAGAAAGCAAGTATATTTAATGTTGCCAATATGTTTCTATAGACACAAAAAATGGTAATAAGTCATTATTTCTAAAATTTTGTTACGGCAGGATCGCTGTTTAACATGGTGTACTCATCTGAGCCGCCAATTCTTTACCTTGAATCTTTTTAAAGCTGCTGCTACAGAAACATAATTGGGGGAGGAGTCTGATGAGTGGCTTAATGAAATGCAAGCCATGGAAGATGAGGTAAGCTACTAAGAAGTTTTGTGTGTTTCCATTGTATTTATGAGGACACATTTTGCCAAGTAATTTTACAATATGTCTGCTATGGATGCGTTGGTGGGCTAATTTGGGTGGGTTAAGTTGTCAAACAAAAAACAATTAACGAACAAAGGCGGTAGGACGATGATATTTCAAACTTCTGGCTATCTTAAGCGTTGCGAAAGTTGTAGTGTGAACCGCACATGAATTTTGGTTTCTCATTCAACTTTTTAACGGCCTAAACTAAGTACTATATGTTTGCTTTCTTAGGAAGACCATACAAGATAATTTTGATCACCACCATCAAGTCGTCTTGCGCAGCAGCAATGCAATTCTTCTGCATCAGTCACACCTCCTAATAGCAGTTACCGTAAACATTTTCAAATGAAAATATTAAATTCTAGGGTGGATTGATCTGTGGTTCATGTGGTGGTAACTATGATGTCAAAGAAAAAGGTAAAAACTTATTTGAATCCTTTCATTAGTTATTTCTTGTAACACCCCCAAAATCTGGTCGCAGCGGAATGGTAACAATGGGGTGCTACTTCATAGTCCAAACGCACAAGTCACAGAAAACGACCTCAAAAGAGACGTTTTATAAAATGTCACATTCAATTTAGTAAAAATGTCAGAGTTACACAGGTTCCATTTATAATGTATTAGAAAACATTGTCAAAACGTTTGTCAGATAGTACTCAAGTTATTAAGCCTTAAAAAATATTTATTATATCCGCGAACTGAATCTTCCCAATGCTCCTCTAGCAAAAACTAGTAACCTGAAAATCATGCATTAATAGTCAACAATAATGTTGGTGAATTCATAGGTTTAAGTAAAAAGCAGTATTGAAATAATTTAAGAAATATTTCAGAAGAAAAGTAGCGTTACAACATTTAAAAGTGTTATTTCCGAAATCCATCCGAAATCCAAGTAGTGATTTAATAAATCTAGAAATGTTCAGTAGTGGACCACAAGATCGAAGTAATGGTGGACTAAGTACGTATTCCGAAGTCCAAAACAAGTAAGGTAGACAAGGGAAACACATTCACCAAGTCTAAATATATAACAGGTATTATTGCACTAAGCTCATGACACCGAACCTTAACGTAATAAACTGTAATCAAACCAGTACTCGAGGTTTGTGCCCCAACACGGATACATATGTTACAAAAACATCCTACGAATTTTCTCAATACAGATGCTGCCAAAACATCTTCGAATTTTCCTTCGAATGTTAAATGGTCAATGGGTCACTAGAAAACCACAGCCTAGACGGGGATGGTCAGTCCGATAGATCTATCCATAACACTAGCGTATACCCAGCAGGTAATTTATCGGTTCATGATAAAGGGGACCTTAAAGGAATACCGGTAACTTAGGCAATAATGTAATCAGGAAATGCTTAAGTTTTTGAAAACACTTGTGTCCAAAGAAATCAAGCATGTAATCTCCCCCGTATTTAATAAAGCAAGTAGTAGAAAAAGGGGCTACGAACTCACAAAGTATTGAAAGGTAATTGTACTGTAGTAAAATATATGAGTTTGTAAAAGAGCATGTATTCCCCTCGCGGGTTTATAAAACATTAAAAAGATTGAAAAGAAGAGAGACTATGAACTCACTTGAGTGAGTCTAATTGCCAAGTGGTATCACCAATTAATGCGTCACGCAAATCGTCGAATGCAACCTATTTAATTTAAGGCCTTATAAGTACTAATCAACTTGAGTAATCTCTACCATGCATAAGTCTATTTAGCTAATCACCATCTAATTGTTTAGAGTGAAAACATATTTATAATTGTAAAAACATTCTAAATTCTGAATAAATGTAATTATAGTCTATTGCCTGGTAGGGTATTAGTTATCCTGTAGTGTTGTAGTTACCATGGTAGTTATAGTTATTTACTATCTGTTGATATATTAGGTACTCCTGGTAGTGTTATTAGTTACTCACTGGGTGAGTTTATTAGTTTATTACTACTGGTAGTTATTAGTTTATCCTGGGTAGTTGTTTCTAGTTACTCCTGGTAGTTATAGTTATTACTGCTGGTAGTATATTAGTTACTCCTGGTAGTGTTATAGTTTATTTTCTAAGTCTGACCCGACTATAATGACCCACTAAATCACTATTTTCATGACTGGGTTCTAAGAGAATATATGCGAAACGATATTTGAACAACCTTCAGTTTTATGTTCGAGGACCCGAACTCGACCATAAATTGGCGAAAAAGGCACTCGCATCTGGATCTGATGGCAGTTTATTAAATTACCAAAAAGCCAGATTTTGCCCCCGCCTTACGACCCGTTATCACTCGCTTTTAGACTTAAAGACCTCGCGGAAAAGTAAAACGACCTTCCGAACGACTTTCATGTTTCGGCCGAAGGCCGAAACGGACTCGAAAGTGCCGCAAATACCATCTTAAAATCCTTAAGAAAACCACTAAACTTAACAAATTGCTGGATTTTTATACTCGAATATATACCTCGTATTCGCTCTAACCTTTTTTTTAAATCCGTTTGACAAGTTTTTTACCTTTTAAGAATGTGCCGTGAATCCATACTACTTTATAAAATATAAAATAATGTGTTTATATATACGTAATTTTGGGACAGAATATTTGAGTGACCTTGTTGAATCCATTTTTAACCTTGCTTTTATACCTTACTACTTTTGTAGTTAATCATTTTTACACCAACTTAATATGGTACAATACTTTCTCATCCCTTTTAACATGATATTAGCAATATCTCAACATATATAATAGTGTGCAAAATGATCATTACAAGTAAAAACTCCATTTACATGTTAAAAAATCCTACATGGTGATTCAAGATAACATGAACTAACTTATGCATAAATTGAATATTGAAAAGAAACATAAAGGTTCTAAATGACCTTATGGTGTTTGATGATGATGATCAATCTGATTCTAAAACCTTGTTTAGATAAAAATCAAAGATTTTGCACAATGGAAACCCTAGTTTTCCTAGTGAAACCCTAGCTTCCTTTTACTTGATAATCACTTGAATATGGTTAGCCAATGCTTAGAAACACCTTAGAATATCTTAGGATGGATGTGTGATGTGTATAAGTTGTATAAAATTTTGTATGGATTTGGTATGGTTGTTGTTTGTAGCCGTGAGCTCAAAGAGGCAGAAGAAAAGGAAGTAGATTTGATTCTTTTTCACAAGTGTAAATGTTGATATATGTTTTTATTTACTAGGTATACATGTATATAAGATGTTCTATTGGTCAAAAAGTAATGCCAATAAGCTTAGTCAAAAACATGGGCCCATGGTCTTAAAAAGACTTGAAAGAATTGTCGTCTAGTCAAAGGAACATGGTATGGGTGTTTTTAATGGAGATAGGATGTACAAAGACTACTTGGAAGATTTTTCCTATATTTCTTTGTATACATAGCTATAAATTCGGCATATGTATGATACATATGATATATTTTTGTAACTTTTATGTATTGGGTATAAATGTGGGTATTTGTTGATGCGGTAAGAAAGTTTTGGCGGTTCCCGGGTATGCCTAAACGTATTAAATTGCGAAACGTAAACGTTCTTACGCAATCAATAAATAAATAAATATAAAGTTTATTATTACTTTCGTTAAATAATATATTGCTTTATTTTGGCGAAAACTTATTTCGTTTGGTGTCCGTTTACGCTAATTGTTGATTTTTTGTTTACGCGATTTAACTATTTATATCTATGATTAAAAGTAAACGCGTATTGGAAAAATATAATTAGTAAAATATATGACGTCGTAAATGACCTGAAAATACGGAAATGTTACAGTCTCCTCCGGTTAGAAGAGCCTTGTTGTAAAACCTAAAATCTCATAAGAGTTAAAATTGACAAAATGCCCCTATTGAAGAAAAATGCATAAAAGCTTAAATAAATTTTCATTTAAGTGGTTAGAAGTTATTGAAATACAAAATATGGCAATTATAGAAATTTGCAAAGATTAAAATACATCTATGTGATACAAGAAAATTAATTGATAATTTATATATATAATTTTGCCAGAATAATTATGTATTTATATATTTATACTTTACAAATTAATAACAAATAATTAGGATAATATGAAATAATTAGGCAAGTTTAACATTGTATAATATCAAAATAAAGCCTAAATTTGGCATTAAATAACCTTTTCTTATTTCCTTATACATTTTTCATTTGTAAATCACTAAAACAAATGCACCGAACCCTAATAAAAATCAATAGGCGGACAAATCATAAGATTTTTCCAAGGCAATACAAATTTTTCTAAGGTGATTGAAGGTCAAGGATTGTGGGAAAACATTAGGTTGAGAAAGATTGTGGAGGCTTGGTTTGATTTTGGGTATTGGTTTTGTTTGATTATCTCCACCGAATTTTATAAATCCATAGAATCATCAATAATTATCAAAGGTAATTTTATGACTTATTTTTCATCATTATAATTCAGTATAAACACAAGAAAAATAGCCATGCATGTTAATTTGATCATACGAATGAATATATGTTCGAAACCCTAATTTTGGATTAATTATGTAATCGGTATAAAAATAAAGATTTGTAAAATTGATTTTAAATTTTATTAGGTAGCATATATCATGTAGATCTCAGATAAATTTGTTGGGTAAATTTTTAGAGGCTCAAAATTATTATTGGGATTATACAATAACTTTGTCATCCGATATTTGCGAAATAAAGAGGATATAAGGGAGCTAAATAAATTGGAAACGAATTAGGGTTAGGGTTTTTATATTTTTCCAGTAGGTTCCAATGCTTGCTATGAAATGTATAAAAAAATTGTGTAATTATTGGGGAAAATGTTAATTAGGGTTTTGTGCACTTATTTGTTACCCGATTTGAGTTTTAAAAGTATAAGGGGGTGTTTTGTAATTTCTGAAACTTTGGGGTCTGATTTAAGCATGTTATTATATTTGTTATGACCTGAGAAAAATAAGTTGGGGGGTAGAAAATGTAATATTGTTTCTTATTTGATGTAAAACCTTACTATTTATAGAAACTTGCTATTTATAGAAAAAGCTATTTATGGAAAATTACTATTTATGGAAACCTGCTATTTTTGGAAAGTCTATTAATTAGAAAGTTATTTTTAGAAGTTTAATTATGGAACTTATTAAAATCAGGAAAGGTTATCATTGTATGGAAAGTTATTTAAGGAAAGTCTATTTTTGGAAACTTCATATAATTAGAAGTGCTATTTTTGGAAAGTACCCAAATATAACATGAATACTAATCATGAAACATACTAATCATGGAATATGTTATCAAGGAACGTACTAATAATGGAATCATGATAATTATAGAAAGTTACTAAAATAGAAAGTTACTAAAATAGAAAGTTTACTAAAAATAGATAGTTACTAAAAATGGAAAAAGGATACCTTAATCAATGGAACAAGTAAACTTATACAAGTCCTTTAACATGTGATCACGTGCAAGCAAGGTTAGTTTCCATCTTTTCATCCTTCTCTTTGTTTTCTTTGCTGGACTTAGGTACGATATTCACGTCCTTTCGTAAGGACATTCGTTTTTTTCATGATTCATCCCAGAATGCTATGCTTTCCCAATTTTTATGTTTTTGCCATGATCCTTTTCTTGTTTTGATTTTATGATTATTCTATGCCCGAGCTATATATTCGCTATGACCCATGATTTCAATGACCTCCACATAGTCGATGGATATAGTACCATGGACCGTGGACACATGAGGCTCCTGTGTCACGGACTCTTTCGCGTGAGAGTGATTTCACGCGGCGTCCCTTTTCATGTTCACCAGATTATATTTCTTGTTTGGGCAATTTATATTCAGGGGCGTATGGGGTGCATTCTTGTTATTCATGTTTACACGTTCATGTAGATTGGTTGGGGTGTCTCTACAATTCCATCACATTGTGAGCTAGATCCCTCCACCCATATTATTAGAAGAGGTTCACCACTCTATTATAAGATGTATGCACGACATTATTATTACTGACTTGTATGATTTATATGGAGCTCGTGGGCTTTCCTTATTATTTATGTTTTTACTATCCATGATATTTCATGGACTTCTTACTTGTTTTTTACCGGCTTTACTTGTTTATTTCCTATTCTTTATGTCACATTCTCCAGGTCTCCCCATGACATCGTAATCTTTCCGCTGCTTTTATATACTTATTATCCAGGTTCATACGTATTACTTACATTTGTTTTTATATTATATCGTTCATGAGCGGTTATGTAGCCGTATTTCTTTCTCTTTCTTATTACGGCAGATTATCTAGAGGGAAGATTGGGCATGTGGAGTGTGTGTTAGGAAGTACCATTTAAGCCTTTCCTTTCTTTTCATCGCACGACCTTTTGATTGTTTATACTATCTTGGACACTGTTTCGTCTTTAGTCTTCTATTTTACGTTATTCATTTGTTGATCTCATAATTGGGAGCGATGTTTGATTTCGGCTTTCCACCTTACTCCTATGTTATTACTTATGACTTTATGCCTTTATTATGCTTTGATATGACACCATGATTATGACGTTTCGGCCTACTCTCCGGAGCGGGTTTGGGTCGTTACACTTGTCCTCAAGGCTCAGGTTGCAACACCTGAAGAAAAGACGGGTTTAGAGAAGGGATGCGGAAATTTCTTCCTCATTAGTTATTTCTAAAATAAGGGGGTGTTTGGGAGTTGTTATTAAAAAACTTCTCTTACAAGTGACTAAGAAAGGAACTTCTAAATTGGGGTTGAAATGAGCGATTAAGAAATGAAATTTGTTCATATCATATGTTCAAGGATTTGTTTACTCATTATCATATGTTCATAACATGGTATATATTGGTTTATGCAAGAGTATAATTTGATAGTTTTTTTTGGTGTTGCATGGTGGTTTGTTGTAGGTAGTGGAGATAAGAGTTCCAAACTTGGATTGTCATGGATGTGCTTCAAAGCTCAAGAAAGCTATTTTTAAGCTCAAAGGTTAGTTACTTTCTCATTCTTTCAAATTTTTGGTCTAATCAAACATATAACTTTAATAGTATATTGTATGATAACATGCCGTTCATTTGGATTAGAAGTTAAACCAGAAGTCCAGAATGGAGTAAAAAACTGAAAATGTTGATGTAAGTTAATATAATTGTAAGGAAAAAGTTTAATATATCCCTTATGGTTATGCAAGTGACATGTTTAATAATTAACTAAATGTATCTTTGTTTAAAGTTACAAATAACAAATAACAGCAGCAAAGGAGTGTCGCCGTTGTTTTTAAGGGGTTTTGGTGGTGAAAATGGGTGTCCAGAATGTGTTCACAGTGGCTATCTGTTGGGCTGCTTATTGTCTACTTAAAGCTACTGCGAAACCCGACATGTCCAAGTATATGTATATAGATGCGAAAAGATACTTTGTTTCAGGTTGATTTGGTTTTGGGCTTATGTTTCATAAACTAGCTGAAAACTTTCAAAATAAGCGCCAATAAGCCCAAAACCAAATAAGCCGTACGCCAGATAAGTTTTCACCTATATAGAGAAGGAATATGAGCGCTAAAACCAATATTTTTGAACCAAAAGTGCGTAATAACTGAGCAATCCCAAGCACCCCCTAAACTACGTAAAATATGGCCAGCACTTGATAAAATAAAAAGCTTTTCGTTTACTGAACTTATGTCAAATTCTTAACAAATTCCGATCTGTTTTGAATATTTATAACTGAGTTAATACAGTTCATGTCATGAGCAAAGGAAGCGTTTTTTTAGGTGAGATGGTTCTGTTTAGTTTGTTTCTTAAGTTGATAACGATGCCTTAGTAGTTTTTAATATTCTATTAAATTAACAACGATCAAGGTTTATCTGATCTTTGTGCAGGTTGGTGGGAGTACTTGGTCATCTTCACTGTATTATGTCGTAGCATTGGCGGCAGTAGTTATATAGGTAGCAGAAACTGCAGACCCTACTATTGAGGTGCACACTATTTTCTCATTCTCTGCAGATAATGGTCCACTGATGAAAAATAGGAAATGGAACATCTTGGTTATTATTGTATGTTCAATAACCCAACCTTCATAAGATCTGCATGATATTGGCACGAATAGGGAGATCTTTACTAGAATTAATATTGTCAGCGAAAAATAGCCATGCCTTTCGCTGGATAAGTTATTTTTGTATATGCAATGTTTTTTGTCACACTAATATGGATTTAATGAAGCGTAGCATTTAGAAGAAGTGTTAACAGAAGGCGTTGAGATGCAATCTAAGTATCTTTTTCCACGGCTATTACACAAATTCTCTATTTTTTAAGCCAACACGAAATTTTCTAATATTGTTCACCTTTTTTT
This sequence comes from Tanacetum coccineum, assembly GCA_026074375.1. NCBI lineage: Eukaryota > Viridiplantae > Streptophyta > Magnoliopsida > Asterales > Asteraceae > Tanacetum > Tanacetum coccineum. Next base: position 28,636 of record BQNB010012010.1, read on the forward strand.
TGCAGATTTATCTTGAGGAGACCAGAAGTATACAATTTTTTTTCCTACAGGTAAAAAAAGCAAATCAACCTCAAATTCTCTAAGATTCTACCTAGCAGATGAAAAATGAAGGTTGCTGCACATGACATTTTGCTACTGTATAAGTTTCTATCCAACAGATGAAAAAGGAACCTTGCCGTGCATCACATTTTGCTGCCGTATCATGAAACGGTTTAATGTAACTATAGGACATTAAGTATGTAATCGAACTTTTGTTATCGTATCATGAAACTGTTTAACCCAACTGTAGGACATTAAGTATGTAACTGCCTTTTGCTAACGTATCATCAAATGCTTTTATGAAATCATGAAATTGTTTAGCGAATCTGTTACTCTACCGCGTCTGAGATTATTATCTCACAGCAGATTCACGATTAGTTCTATACATACTTTCGGATGTATAAGACAAACATCCCGCGGCAACGCGCGGGCTTAGATGCTTGTGAAACAAAAAACGATAAAAGCATGTCTTATTTTGTCAACAATATGAATAAATGAGTAAAGGGGTGCCAAGTGCTATCTAGTGTACCTCTAACAACGCCCTAGATTATTTGCAAAAAAAAACCTTTAAAATATTTATCAATGTAAACAAAACATTTTTTAAACTAAACAACTATATAATAAAATTTTCTAAAAAATAATTTTTTTATAATTCGAGGCGCATAGAACCGATTTCAAATTTGATTTTGATCGATTCAATTCGATTTTACTTAAAAAAAATACTAGACGAGTACTCGTGCATAGCACCGGTATTTTCTAGCTGCAAATAATTAACGATATGCGATATTGTGGTAAATATTTCTTATAACGTTCAAAATAAGCGTTTTTCTAACAAAAATATAAAGAATATTTGCAGAAAGTACCCGTAAGAGTTGAGAAGTGAAAGTGAGGGTATATTGAGAGATTATTTTTTGTTGCAAAATAACATTTGTGTGGGGAGATATGAAATGATTTGTTACCGTATCATGAAACTGTTTAACGCAACTGTAGGACATTAAGTATGTAACTGCCTTTTGCTAACGTATCATCAAATGATTTTATGAAATCATGAAATTGTTTAGCGAATCTGTTACTCTACTGCGTCTGAGATTTTTATCTCACAGCAGATTCACGTTTAGTTCTATACATACTTTCGGATGTATAAGACAAACATCCCGCGGCAACGCGCGGGCTTAGATGCTTGTGAAACAAAAAACGGTAAAAGCATGTCTTATTTTGTCAACAATATGAATAAATGAGTAAAGGGGTGCCAAGTGCTATCTAGTGTACCTCTAACAACGCCCTAGATTATTTGCAAAAAAAAAACTTTAAAATATTTATCAATGTAAACAAAACATTTTTTAAACTAAACAGCTATATAATAAAATTTTCTAAAAAATAAAAATTTTATAATTCGAGGCGCATAGAACCGATTTCAAATTCGATTTTGATCGATTCAATTCGATTTTACTTTAAAAAATACTAGACGAGTACCCGTGCATAGCACCGGTATTTTCTAGCTGCAAATAATTAACGATATGCGATATTGTGGTAAATATTTCTTATAACGTTCAAAATAAGCGTTTTTCTAACAAAAATATAAAGAATATTTGCAGAAAGTATCCGTAAGAGTTGAGAAGTGAAAGTGAGGGTATATTGAGAGATTATTTTTTGTTGCAAAATAATATTTGTGTGGGGAGATATGAAATGATTTGTGCGGATTTATATGGTGAATGCGGTTACACATTTTTAATAATCATTATCGATAGTAATGATTTTTAACAGTTACACTTTTTAATAATTATTGAAAGCCGTTACAATGATAAATTAAATGAGCTATTATAATGTTATAATGGTATGGATGACTGAATTTATTGTTCAAATGTTGTTACAATTTTTTGTGTTTCATATAATAAAATTCAGTTTTCATTTTCATTCCTTCCTAAAATACATTCAGTTTTCACTTTTCACATTCACATTCAAGAATTGTAGCAATATACTTAGTATAGAAGTATAGATAGATAAAATCACAATATTTATTTCCTCCTTTTACCTCCTTTATTTAAACCCGAGTCACAAATAAAAACAAAAAATAAAATAAAATTACATATGAATATATGAATCTTTGATAAAGTCAGGCTCATGAAAACTCTAATAACACAACATATAATTTTGCTGGCTTTCTTCTTTCTTTTTGCTTTTTCACTCGTGGACCAGCTAGACCTTTTACTTTATGGCTTACAATAGTGGCGGCATTCGGTGGCAGAGGGGTTTGGTGGTGGTGGGTTTCGGTGTTGATGGGGTTACAATCATGGATGAGCTCGTTGGTAGAGGTGAATGGTGGTGTAGTGACGGAGTTGGTGGGGGAGTGGAGTTTATAGGCTTCATGAAACCCGTTATGCAAGGCTGTAAAGAAACTAAGATATATATACACTGTCTAAAAAATATAACATACTTTAATCATTAGGGTTTTGAGAAAAGGATGCATATTTTTTTTAAGAATTTAATCGTAGCCAATGTACCAACCTACAGAAACATGAATAAATTAGTATGAAAACATGGTAGAAGTGGTTTACAATGATACTCGTAACATGATATCTAAAACTGAGAACCAAAACGAAAGCAAAAAAAATGTGAATGTAATGAAGCTGAATATTGAGAATAATAAGTGTTTATGTTTCTGTGTGTTTTCAATGCAATTGTGGTCCTAGGGGATTTACCCAAACTCCCAAACTATAGTCAATGAAAATTAACGGGCCTATTAATTTCTTCCATAATTAGCATCCATAATTATTGAAATTAGTGGTTACATGAACACATTAAATGCATTCATTTAATGAGCAATTATATGTTATTTACGTTTTTAATGTATGATCAATGTTATTTACGTTTTTAAAACATTAGCATTAAATGAGCAATTATATTACTTAAATGTTACGTTTTTAAAACATTCACATCACATGTCTATAAACTCTAAACCCTAAAATATCAAGATTTCATGCATTAAATTTTTTAACATTTCTTATTTTAACAGTTTTTCAACTTTCAAGATAATCTTAAATTCTTTTTATAAATAGTATAGATATAGATTTATCAAACTAACCGAATCAAACGACCCGATAACCGAACCCACATCAAAAAGAGTGAGTTCACATTTTAAAGTAAAACGACAGAGTCTCAGTTATATCTTAGGCTAAACGTAGTGGTGACCGCAGAAGACACCATCACGTCAGCGCCAACTCAGCTTTATCTCTCCTAGACCACACAGTGACCAAACACCCGTAGTGGTGACCGCACAGGCGACCGAACAAAATTTTATAAAAAATTACATTAATAATTAAACATTACAAATTAAAATACGGAAATAAAAATACACGGGAGAAAAGACGGAAAAAAAATTATGAAAGATAAAAAATTACAGTAAATTAGTGTTCATTTGTTCGAAAAATAAACACTCGAAGTTAATTTGAGACATATTGTTTGTAGTGTGGGTTTTTTATAAAAAGTGTATGTGTGTGAAAATAAGAAAGAAGATGTTGAGTTTTATAGAAAATAAAGGGATAATTTTTTTTATAAGAAACGGCTTCATTTACTCGGTACTGTGCACGACCCAAACAATTGCAAAGGTTAGGGGACTAGTCTAGTGGTCGACCTTACCATTACATTCGTCTTATTCCCCGAGACTTGTTTCACTTCCCGGTCTGTGAAACAAAAAGTTTCAATTCATCAAATCAAACCCACGTAAGTTTATCACATTTATATAAAAACCCATATTTTATCTTTATATAATTTTGAATATATATATTGAAATCAATCCAGGTATTTGTTGAAGCGAAAGAATGGAAGAAGTACCCAAGACAGGGTTTAGTTTCGATTTGTGTAGACGCAATGACATGTTGACTAAAAAAGGATTGAAATCACCTGGTTTTTTGAAAACTGGTACTACAATCGTTGGCTTGATTTTTGAGGTACTATGATAATTTTTCTTATGTTTGCTTTTATTGTTTTTCAAGTTAAGGTTTTTATTTTATTTTATTGATATGATTGTAGGTAGAATAGATTAAGGGGTTTTGCCTAAGCTTATTCAAAATTCAATATGGGCTTATGAGCTTATAATTTTTCAATAAGCTCATAAGCCCATCACATAAGCTTAGGCAAACACCAACTAACTATGCTGCTATTATTACTACTTAACCTTATAAATTGTAATAAGTACTTGTAAGATGCTTGAAAATTAGCAGAAAAAACGCCCCCTAAGGGAAGTATATT
>BQNB010012010.1:33486-80130 GCA_026074375.1 Tanacetum coccineum
ATTGTAGGTAGAATAGATTAAGGGGTTTTGCCTAAGCTTATTCAAAATTCAATATGGGCTTATGAGTTTATAAAGTTCATAAGCTCATAAGACTAAAAACTTGGGCTTATGAGCTTATTATTTTTCAATAAGTTCATAAGCCCATCACATAAGCTTAGGCAAACACCAACTAACTATGCTGCTATTATTATATACATATACTATAAATGGAATAAAACGCTGCCGTTTTGGTAGCTTTTTTTTCTTTAACTAGGCAAATTTAAAAAAAAAAATTGCTCGGCACAAAATAAGAAACAAAATTACGAAAGTACTTAGTTATTGAGATCAAAAAATATCCGCGGCACGAGACAAAACACATAAGCTGAAGTGCTACAGTAACCCGGGCCGGCCCATTTTACTTTTTTTTTTTTTTTTTCTTTTTCTTTTTCTTTAACTAGGCAAATTTAAAAAAAAAAATTTGCTCGGCACAAAATAAGAATTTTTTTTACAAAAGTATTGATTTATTCAGATCAAAAAATACCCACGACATGACGTCCAACACATAAGCCCATATACATTTTTTTATTACAGTAGCTACAGTAACCGGCCCATTGGGCTCCCACCTTGGGCCGGCCCATTTGACACCTTTTTTTTTTTTGGTTTTTCTTTTTCTTTAACTAAGCAAATTTAAAAAAAAAATTTTGCTCGGCACAAAATAAGAAACAAAATTACAAAAGTACTTAGTTATTCAGATCAAAAAATACCCACGACATGACGCCCAACACATAAGCCCATATAAATTTTTTTATTAAACATGACACCGGAAAAATAAAGCCGCACAAAATATTAAAAAAAAAAACAAAATTTAACACCCCGCATCAACGCGCGGGCAATCATGTTTAACACATATTTACCCAATCTCATAAAATTATATTAAAATAAACCCAAAATAGCCAAAAAAACAACCTTTAAACACATAACCTTTAAAAAATTAGCATAACATACAAATTTTAAAAATAAAAAACACCCACATCTATGATAAAAGAAACACCGCTCCGCAACAACGCGCGGGCAACTATGCTTGTTACTACTTAACCTTATAAATTGTAATAAGTACTTGTAAGATGCTTGAAAATTAGCAGAAAAAACGCCCCCTAAGGGAAGTATATTGCTATGATTGCTGACAGAATGTGAGTAGTTTAAGGGGGTGTTTGGATGAAGTTATTTGGACTAGGTTATGCTGACTTAAGAAGTTTATTGTTTTGAGACCAAATAAGGGAATTTTGGTTCGTTATTGCGAATGCGTCTTTTTAGTTTGTTGTGTTTTGGTAACATGATAAGCTTATTAGTTGTCAAATAATTTTTTATTAGACCCTAAGTTGTGTTGTTAGTGTAGTGCTTGTTAGAAGCTAACCATAGCAAGTGTGATCTAGGGGATGTTTGGATGAGGTTATTTGATAGTACATGTTAAGCTTGTTATAGGTGTTCCAACATTCATTGTCCCACATTGTTCATGAATAGAGCAGAACCTGGATTTGTAATGTAGGAACTTGGCCTTGCCTTGTCGGACTCGTTTTGGTACAATGTTTGAATAGGCAGGGGCGTCGAAATGGAAAATATTCTGTGAGAATGGACCCGTTCACATCATTACATTTTTTTTGTTGTTATTTGATATGTTTGCTTCTAATTAAGCAATAGAGTCCATCGTTGTAAGTTCTTTTTATTGTTTTATTGTGTTCATGTAACATGAATCATGATAAGCTAATAAGTTGTTAAAAAAGTAATGATAAGACACCGTAAGATGTGTTATTACTGTAGTACTTATTAGAAGCTAAATTTAGTAATCTTCTGTTTTTTAAAAGTTTTGAGCACCATTGTCAAAATTGGAATTGCAAGTTAGGATGTTTGATCCCTATAGGTATACCTTAGAAATGTTGATGTTTATTGGTTGATTGATACTGGAGGGTTATGCTATTTGTTTGAGAGGATGGTGAGTGTTTATAAAAAAATATAATGACGAAAAGTTGAGATACAAGCAATGAAGCACAGCCGCACAGGCCCGTGCTTGAAGAGACTCACCAAACTTGTTACCATAATTACACACTTCATATAGGCGCTCATACAAATCAAAGCCTTGTTATTGCAATCTCTTCTCAAGCATATTTGGCAGTACAGATCAGTAAAAAACAAGTACATTGAAGAACACTAGGGCATGTAAGCGTGTTCGAAGGGCTGTCAACAAGTTTGGTCTCGTTCCTAACTCTTATGAGGTTGAAGCTCTATATGGTCGTGAAGCCTAAAAAATTACTTGCAGTTGATTTCAAGCACTTTTTATGGGGGTTGGTCATCTGACCCTTTTTCCATATGCACATGTGATGCAGGAGCATCTGATACTAGTCGTTATTTGACGGGATATCTCGAGTTTTAAACGTCTTATTTTGTTTTCCAGTGTTTTTAGGATATGTGTTAAATATAGATTTGTTTAGGAATTATATTCCTACTCAAATTCTTGTTCCTAGGAAATAGGTTATTTTGTTAGTAGGGTTTTATTTTGTTGCCTATAAGTACGGCTTTTGTTTTAGGGAAAAAAAGAACAAAGATTTCTTAATAAACCAAGAATTCTTCGACTGATTCTTTATCAGTGTTTCTTCATTCTTTTGTGTTTTTGGCCGTGTTTTTGGCCATTTGATTATCGATCCGCATCATTTGAACCTGGCTCTGATACCAAATGATGCGGATTGATAATCAGTTGGCCAAAAACACAAAAGAATGAAGGAACATTATAGGCAACAAAATAAAACCCTACTAACAAAATAATCTATTTCCTAGGAGGCTAGGAACAAGAATTTGAGTAGGAATATAATTCCTAAACAAATCTATTATTAACACATATCCTAAAAACACAGGAAAACAAAATAAGACGTTTAAAACTCGAGATATCCCGTCAAATAACGACTAGTATCAGATGCTCCTGCATCTGTTTGAGACGAGTTTGAAGTATTGGAAAAAATTGACAGAAATCCTTCAGAGAATCGTTGAAGATGAGATAAAATATGTGCATATTAAAGAACGGCCAGATCACCTTTTCAGTCACCAACTTTGCAATCCCTACATGGAATGTTGAAGTCAATCCAACATAAATGATTCTGGCATTTAGGACTTGGTTTGGCAAAATGTTTAGGTTGAGAATCAAACCTGTTGACCACCTCTTTGACAACGCATATATGTTTCGTTTTTTTCAATGTGTGTGGTCTATGCTCATTCTAGAGTGCTCATATGCTTGACAGGAGTCGTCTTTAGCTTTGGTTTGTATGGGGGCCTGCATGAAGTTTGTGATTATGCTAACAAGTTTGGTGCATTAGGTCTTGCCCGGTACATACCTAAATGATTCGAAATTTGGAGACTTTATTGGTCACAATATACCATGAAATATATTAGAAGTTTAGAACAGTACAAAGTAATTGCCAGCAATGATCTAGTCACCATAATTTCAACAGTTACCCTTGGGAATGGAATTACCGCTAATTTCATACGTTGTCTTTCAGAATGGTGTCATTCTTGGAGCAGATACTAGAGCAACAGAAGGTCCCATTGTTGCTGACAAAAATTGTGAAAAGATTCATTACATGGCTCCAAACATTTATTGCTGTGGAGCTGGAACCGCAGCTGATACAGAGGCTGTTACAGGTACTCTTTTGGTTGTATATATGTCACACTATATCACTCAATGGATGGTTTGCTCCTATATGTATATGTAGTTATTGTGTGATAATTTGTCTGTGTGATAGACAACATTAGCTCTCAGCTGAAGCTTCACAGATATCACACTGGACGTGAATCAAGGGTTGTAACGGCTCTTACACTATTGAAGTCCCATCTATTCCGGTGAGTTTGCGTTTATGGTGTTTCTTTATACATTAACAATACTGCACTATCTTAGTATTTTGGTGGGCCTGACTTTGCTTTTGTTTGGCTACATAGCTACCAAGGCCATGTCTCTGCTGCTTTGGTGCTAGGTGGAGTTGACGTGACGGGCCCACATTTGCACACCGTAAGTAAATTTCATTTTTTAGTCATATGAAAGTCTCCTATTGGATGGTCAAGTTATTGAATGCTTTAAATCATGATTCACAGATTTATCCTCATGGATCGACCGACACGCTCCCATATGCCACAATGGGATCAGGATCTCTTGCGGCAATGGCCATATTTGAATCAGAGTATCGTGAAGGGTTAACTGTAAGTTATCACATCTATACTTATCCACCTATACATAGTTTTGTTCTTCATGTGCACTATATTATCTTTACCTTTCTTTAGTGAAATGTTTTTCCTTCTGTGTAAGGTTCAAGCGTTCATGTATAATGGTGTGTTGTCTCTTTATTTAACACTATAACTTGCCCCTAATATTGATACTTTGTAATACTACCTACATGCCATAGCAAAGAGTTGATGTTTACTTTCTAAAGGTAATCCGTCAATCATAAAGATTTCTTTAAAATTTGAAATTTGAAAAGAACTAGATTTGAAATGGGTCCAATGGTCGTTGAAATCTTTTTGGACATAGAAGGTATGTGTTGATTAGAGAGGGTAGTATGGACCCCTTTACTTATAAATGGGCCAATCTGGTTGATGAATTATCTCAACAGGGTCAGATCAGATAGTTGATTGAAATTGGTCCAATGGTTAAAACTTAAAAGTCACCCAAAGTGTATGTGTAATGCATATAACTTCATAAATACTGTAGCTTTATTATTATAGCTCAATTGTTGATGTGAAAAATAAAAAATGTGATTACGTCCATTGACAGTTATGATTGACATGCTCATCATAAACAATGTGATTACTTTAAACCCCTTTTGAGCTGTTGTGCAACCCGCTCGTCCTGCACATTCTACCACTTCTAGTGCCTAATAATTGGTAACTGTTTAACTTCTGTACAGAGAGAGGAAGGAATCAACTTGGTGACTAAGGCTATCTGCTCTGGAATTTTTAATGACTTGGGGAGTGGAAGCAATGTGGATGTCTGCGTGATAGAAAAGGTTCGTTTCATTCTTCTGTTTAAATCATATTTGATGACATGTAGTCACTTATTATATATTCATATGATCTTTATACCTAATTAACATTATGTGGAATACCCTTTGTGCAGGGTAAGAAGGAATACTTGAGGAATCATCTGACCCCAAACCCCCGCACGTACATCAGTTCAAGAGGATATACATTTTCCAAGAAGGCTGGTTAGTAACTCTATGTACTCTAATTACCGCACTTACTTGACCCGACCTGTTTTGACCCAAAATTAAAATTTGTTTGTTTCAACCTGTTAGTCTGTCACCTAACCTGTTCGTCTGATCTTGTGCAGAGGTCCTGCTTACAAAGATTACGCCACTGAAAGAGCTGGTCGATGTTATTGAAGTTGGTGGAGATGCCATGGAAGAATGAGTTGCGACGTTGACAAACCTTTTTCCAGCAAACTATGTAGTTTTTCTAAGACCAGTTGCTTCTAAGGTGAAACTATAATCAAAATAGATAAATTGGAACTCGTACTGTTTATTCATGTTCATAATATTCTGAATCTGCACTCAATGGGGAAATTTTACCTCTTGCGCTAGTGGTTAGCCTTAAGTGTATTTGGTTCAAATGCTATGTGCGAATTCAGTTTATTATCATTAATGGAAACTACAGAACTGATCACCAGTCTGTGTTACTCTTTCTAAAGTTATTGTGAAATCAGTAACACCTACAAGGTCTGAAACACATAAAGTAGGATTTATTCTTTGCTTTGTTTGTATTGCAAGATGTTTAACATATATGTAGATAGTGGATGACATGTTTTAGCTACAAATGAGTCAATTTTAATATTGTGATGTATTTGATGAAATAGAAAGCGTATCATTCTTGGTCGGCTTGTTACGCCACAAGTAGAGTTTTATATTATGAGTTCTTGAGAGCTACATGTGGGTTGTCCAACGTCCATTCTTGATAGTTGATATATTGAACCTTTTTAGGTTGGCAATGATGAAATGAAATGGATTATTTGTCCAACCAGAAAGGTTGGTGCAACATCAATGTTTATAAATCTGACTATTTCGATTTGTTTTTTGTATAATTTACACAACAAACAGTGTTTGGTAAACCCGCATTCAAGTATTTGCAGGTAAGATGATCTTTGAAGTTGCAGTACTTCTATAAATCAGTCCGACTATATCTAAGCCTAAACTTGTTATCTGTGATTTGAAGATGCAATTATGAGCCTAAACTAATGTAAAATGCAGGAAAATGATGTTTTATACAAATCATACATGACAAAACAAAAGAAAAAAACTGCTCCAAAAAGCCATGATAACCAGGTTCAGGAAGTATGATACAATGACAAGCATTTTACTTGAAAACAACTACTGTATAAAAGTACAAAACCTTTTTGTGTAAAATATTTGCATTATCTAAATATGATAATCCAAGTTGACAATTGTTTGCCAGCTAGGCAAGGAATACGTATCCACGTGGGAAGTAAAAGGTTGAGGCCTGTATTTTTGGTGGTTTGTCTGGTCCATTTACATTCCAGACAACTTTCAACTCATTCCAACACAACAATTCACATGATGTCGACCATTAATTTCCATCTACCCCCTTTAGTTGGAACAATTTTCACTTACACCTCTTTGTTTAAAACTAGTTAACTTTACTTTGTTTTTAGAATTTTGTTTGTCTTTGGATGACTATTTTGGTCCACTGGATCTTGGATTAGGGTGTCAATTTCTGACCTGACACGAAACCTAACCTGAAACCGACACAAAAATTAACAGGTTCGGGTTGAGTCTAATAGATTTCGGATCGGGTTTGGGTCGACCCATCTGACGTGTTTATTAAACACGTCAGGTTTAGGTTGGGAATAAATTAAGCGGGTCGACCCGCCAACTCGTTTAAGAGTTTTTTCTTAAATTAAAATTTTAATTTTTTTTATTATATTGTGTTAAATGGCGTCTTGAACGGGTGTCGACCCGCAACCGTTTAACCGTGTAAATGTGCAACTTTTGTATAAAAACGGCGGTAAATTGTGTCCAAAAATATTTGGTTGGGGACCTGTTTAACATATTCAACCCGTGTAATGTATTTAACCCGTTAACCCAAGCATATATATGGATTAAATGAGTCAGGTTCGAGTTAGGTGTAAACAGGTTAGGGTTGACATAGCTGACCCGATTATTTAAATGGGTTACGTTCGAGTTGAGGTTTTTTGACCCGCAAACCTGTTAACCCGAACCCGACCCAAATTGCCACCCCTGCTTGGTAGTATATTCAATGCTGGCATCTGTTAACTAGAAATCTGAGAGTTTAAGTTTTACAAGTGACAGTGATGTGTGAATGACTAGTCATGTGACACCAATTAAATAGCACTACTTACATTCCTTTTTTATATGTTTGTTAGTTTTGTTCACACTTTCATATTATATTTTTAAGTTTCTTTAAACTCGTTTCAATATATTAGTTCATCTAGAAGGGAGTTTATGATTCTCAAATGCTCGATTGTTTTATGGTAATTGTTATGATTATGGGAATTTGATATATACAACAACGATCATACCCAATTTTGTCGGAGTAAGGTATGAAGGAGGTGAGATGTAGACAATCACACCCTTACCCGAGGGTAAAAAAAACTGCTTCTAGAAAGAGCATCGGCAAGTGTGTGTGCAACAAATTGTTAGTTTATGGACGATAAATTAATAGATGTGTGTTAGGATCGAACTCAAGATCACGGGATTGCACTCACTACGAGTTAACAATTAATAAATAATATATTTGTTATATATACACGTAAAATCGTTTTTAACGGGTCGTTAAGTATTTAACGTGAATAGACTAAGACCATTAAGGACAAGGGAAATGTTACATAATAACATAATTGATGTTACTTTAATGTTACCATAATTATTGATATATTTAATGTTACATAATGTATACTAATTATGTTACAATAATTAGAATTGATGGTACTAATTGATATTAATGAAAGATGTACATTAGGGAAAGGGTGCCTATGTAAAACACCTACATGGATGAATGTGAAAAGGGTACACACAATATCCCTAAAAACTTCTATCACTATTTTTGTCTTCTTTAATCTGAGAGTTTAAGTTTTACAAGTGACAGTGATGTGTGAATGACTAGTCATGTGACACCAATTAAATAGCACTACTTACATTCCTTTTTTATATGTTTGTTAGTTTTGTTCACACTTTCATATTATATTTTTAAGTTTCTTTAAACTCGTTTCAATATATTAGTTCATCTAGAAGGGAGTTTATGATTCTCAAATGCTCGATTGTTTTATGGTAATTGTTATGATTATGGGAATTTGATATATACAACAACGATCATACCCAATTTTGTCGGAGTAAGGTATAAAGGAGGTGAGATGTAGACAATCACACCCTTACCCGAGGGTAAAAAAAACTGCTTCTAGAAAGAGCATCGGCAAGTGTGTGTACAACAAATGACTTTATGTGTGATGTGTGTAAGGATATAAAAGACAATGACATATAAGAAATCATATAAACAACAAAACATACATATAGACAAAGAACATACACGCATACATAGACATGAACACATACCGACATAGAACAAAGGGAGCATGCAAACATAAAAACGGAAAATAAGAACTATGGGTACATAAAGAACATTTATCAAGAACGCACATATAAGAAGATAGAGCAAAAAGAACCATATAAGCAAAAAACGCATACGAGAGTAAAAAAATACAAACATAAAAACCATAAAGCAAACAAAGGCACATAAAGGGAGAAAAACTAAACAGATGAACATAAGGCCTAAAAGGCAAGTTGTGACTACGCGCAAAAGAAAAGTCTATGTACATGGGAAAGCAATGCGACACTCTACCTATGCGCCTTATTCATCTAACATAATCCTAGTTCTCCACGAGATTCTATCAGAGGTCATGTCCTCAGACAATATAAGCTCCTTCATGTTGATCTTCAGCCTATAGTCTCACACGAGCTTTGGCCTACCCCTTCTCCTCGAGTCATCGACGATAATAGACTCCACTCTCCTAACAGGTGTTGACTATGGTCTCCTCTTGACATGCCTAAACCATCCCAATCCTCTTTCTCTCATCTTGTTGATAATAGTCTCAACTTGAAGATATCTTCGAAAAACTCCATTCGGATCATGTCTAACATAGTTTTACCACAAGTCCACTTTAGCATCCTTGATTTTGCAACTTCCATCCTATTTTCTTAAATCTTCATTAATGGTTAACACTCTGACCCGTACAACATAGTTGATCGAATCGCCACCTTATAAAATTTTCCTTTTAGCTTTACATGAACGTTCTTGTCACAATGGATTCATGTGGTCGCTCTTCGCTTCAACCAACCTGCTTGTATACAGTGTTACATCGTCATATATATCCCTTCATTTGTGAATCACAGATCCAAGATATCTTAACGACTCCTTCAAGTGTAAGATATGTTCGCCAATGTGGATTTCCACTTCCTCGTTCAAGTCGTTCTCGTTCTTGTTGAAGTCCCATCGCATGTATTTTGTCTTCTCTCTACTGACTCATAGATCTTTGTCTTCTAGTGCGTCCCTCCACTGCTCCAATATATCATTCAACCCCTTTGACGTTTTCGAAAGTAACACAATATCATCTGCGAATATCAAGCACCACAGAACGCTCTCATGTATCCCTCGTCACAACTCATCGAGAATCTAGACCAATAGTTATAGGCTAATAGCTAAATCTTGGTGTAGATCTACATCTACTGGATAATACTTTGTGTTTTCCACTAGGGTCTGCACACAAGTCCATACCCCTTCACACATATCCTGAATAAATTTTATGTATCTCATTGGGGTTCATTTATCTCTTAGAGTATTCTAAATCAAGTCTCGTGGGACGTTGTCATAGGCCTCTTCAAGGTATAAAAATGTGAAATGCAAGTCCTTTTGTCTTTCTCTATACTTCTCCATAAGGCTTCTAATAAAATGTATTGCCTCCGACGAAGAACATCCCGACATAAAACCAAATTGGTTTTCTAACGCATCGGTCTCTCGTCGCAACCTTCTCTCTATAACTCTCTCCAAGAGTTTCATAGTCTGACTAAGTAGTTTTATGCCCCTGTAGTTGTTACATGTTTGTACGTCTCCCTTGTTCTATAGACGGGGATAAAGAGTCTTCACTCATCGCGCATTTTAGCTCTCAAAAAAGTCTTGTTGAAGATAAGTGTTAACCACCTCACCCCTCGCCTCCAAGGCACCTCTATGCTTCGATGGGGATCTCATCTTGTCAGACAGCCTTGTTTCTACCCATATTCTGTAATGCCTCCTTAACTTCCTTTTATATGATCCTCGAGCAGTAGCAGTTTTTTTGTGGGTTTAAACATATACTTTCCCCTTCTTTCGTTTGCTCACGCCTTTGACCGTTGAAGAGGGTGGAGAAATACTCCTCCCATATCTCCTAAAACCATTTTCCTTCTCTTTATGGCCTTAGCTATCCTTTAGATGAATAATAAGACGGATATTAAACTTGAAGCTAAACATTTGTTTTCAACAACTTTCTAACCATGTCTTGTTTTTTTTGGAACGGCAATTTGTGGCTACATGGCCCCTAGCCCAGAAGGCGTAGCGAGCCCACACAACCAGGTTGGGTCCAGCCCAGAAGGCAATGGCACCCTTCCCTTTACACACGCGGGAGGAAACCCCTATCGCCCTAGACAAGACTCGAACATGAGACCTTGCCTAGGAGGGTAAAACCTCCATACCATTGGATTTCTTTCTTTCTTTCTATTTTCACCTGATGAGAGCAAGTCTTTTATCACATATGTACGCGGCGTAATCTGGGTATCTCATTGCCGTTTTTGGCCCTGTTTACCTCCAAAAATAGTTGATTCTTATTTAAAAGTTGCAAAAGTTATTCTTTATTATTGGTTTTCACCGTACGTAAAAAGTTGTGACACATGAAACAAAAATAACCCAAAGGACTTAACCATGCCAACTTCAAAAACCAAAGGCTGAATAACATAACTTGGTGACAAATTTACAGCTTTGAAAATCAAAATCAAATATTCTCCCCCCTCACCTCATCATCATTAACAAAATCCCAAATTCCCATCTTTCCTTTAACAATCAAACAATTTCAAAAAAACCCATTTCAATTCATCCAATTCCCAACACAATTCTCAAAAAAAGATTCATACTTGGTGTCTTAAACAATCTGTAAAATTTTCTTGAAATTTTCACCGGAAAGTTGTTTTCCGGTCATCGGAGGGTTTGAAAGTGTGTATTTGGAAATGGGTCGGGCTAAATTTGATCCTAATAATGATCAAGTGTTGTTGTATTATGGTTTAAAGTGTGTTTATGGATGGTGGGATGGTTTTAATGATGACCAAGATATGGTTTTTCTTCTTCTTTCGGGTTTATACGGTCTCGTTTCGTTTGTTGCTTTGGTGAGTTTTACAATAATTTTCTATTCTTTTTGGATGTTTGTTGATGCTATAATGAATTATTGTTAGCTATGTGCAATGTTAGATTTGCATTTAGGGGGTGTTTGTTCAAGCTTATTTTTGGGCTTATGAGCTTATTTGACTCCGAGCTTATGGGCTAATTTTCCATATTTAAGTCATAAGAAGCTCATAAATCAAAATAAGAGCTTTTAAAATATAATCCTAGTCAATTGGGCTTATGAGCTTATTCTGACTTAAAGATGTAAAATAAGCCGGAAAATGGGCTTTTGAAAAGACAACATAAGCTCATAAGTCCAAAGTAAGCTTAAACAAGCATCCCGATGTTGCACATTTAGGGTCAATTGAGGTGTAACATAATGATTATTGAGATTAAAGTAGAATAATTTAACTATCTTACACTTGATTAGCTGATTTTTTTATCGTGAATCCAGACTCCCCCTAGTACTTTTGCTATAGATGTTACATATATATTACTTCAGCTTTATGATTGATATGAATTTAGGAAACCATGTCCCTGAAATTAAGTATTCAATATTGCTTTTGTGAAGTAGTGCATTTAACATCATTTTTGCGGTTGCTATTGTATCTAAACCATGTCCCTGAAGTTGCACATTCAAGATACAATGCTAACAGGATGTGGTGCTTGCTAGCCCGTGTTCCCTTTGTTATTAAATTCTCTTTTTAAGGAAATTAGTTTGATTTAGGGAGTAAATGCATAATACAGGATTACAGGGCCCATTTCGTATTCCTTGTTGTAACTTAAAATCATGTGAGCTTGCAGGTACAATTATTTAGGATACAAGTAAGAGTGCCGGAGTATGGTTGGACAACGCAGAAGGTCTTCCATTTACTCAATGTCTTGGTTAATGGCGGTTTGTATATTTTCTTAAAAAATTCCTTTCGAAAAGTATAGTTTAAGAACTCTGTCTAATAGTATCTAATTGTATATACGTTGTTAATGCAGTTAGATGTTTAATCTTTGTATTTCATCAGGATGTTCAACAGTTAAAGCCAGAGGTTAGGAACATTAATATTCACCGTTTTTACATAGATGCTTTTTTAGCTGTATCAAATATCGACCCTTTGTGTTTTATATTTTCTGGTGTCAGATTGTGCAACATGTATTGCTTGATGTACCAAGTCTTGCATTTTTCACTACCTATGCTCTCTTAGTTTTGTTCTGGGCAGAAATTTATTATCAGGTTCTTTATTTCTTCTAAATTCTGTTTATACTTTAATTTTGTGTAATTATGTTGTTTAAAAAGGCTAATTTCTTCACTCTGTACCGTTCTACACATTGACAGGCACGGAATGTCTCAACTGATCATCTCCGGCCAACCTTTTTTGCAATTAATGCAATCATTTATGGAATTCAGGTGAAAATTCTTATTCAGACTGAAAGTCAATAAAAGGAGGTTGCTCTTAAAGGCTCATTAAAGAACACATGATTCTAATTTTCTTTACATAACTGTGTACGGAAGATAATATCTTTTTACATAGTATCATATAAATTTGAAGTGTTTTAACTTTAACTGGTTGTATGACTTTCTAACAGATAGTTTTGTGGTTAGTAATTTGGTGGAAGCCTATTGCTCTGTTAATCATCCTTTCCAAGATGTTCTTCGCAGGTCTTCTACCTTTCTTAATATAAATATACTTATATCTTCTAAATTTTGATCGTCAGAGGCACCTCACATTTTTTGTTTGATAGGTGTGTCCTTGTTTGCGGCCCTGGGATTTCTTGTTTATGGGGGAAGGCTCTTTTTAATGTTGAAACGCTTCCCTGTCGAATCAAAAGGCAGGCGGAAGAAGTTACACGAGGTATACAATTCATCTAACTTTTTATTTATCTAAATATTTTTACCCCTTGTACTACTTGTGTAATAGTTGATATATTTTTGTATATATAGGTTGGCTATGTGACAACAATCTGCTTTGTGTGCTTCCTTGTAAGATGTATCATGGTGAGGTCCCTCTTTGTTATCTATCTGATGATTTATTAATATTTATTCCCAGAACGCATTTTGAATGACATATTTCAAATGTTATAAATTTAACTAAATTTGTATCATGTTTTACTCTTGCGACGGGGATGTCAGATGTGCTTTAATGCCTTCGATGAAGCTGCCAATCTTGATTTGATGGACCATCCTGTTCTGAACTTCACGTACTATTTGGTAAGGAATAAATGGTTGAAATGTCCACCTCTATATATCTGTTTGTTATGATCATTTGTTTTTTGTGCGTCTAATTTTCCCTTTCTTGAACAGTTGGTGGAGATACTACCGTCTTCTCTAGTTCTCATTATATTAAGAAAATTGCCTGCTAAGAGAGCCATTACCCCATATCAGCTTATTCGCTGAAAACAAGGTGCGTGAAAGAAATTTAAGAAACTGATCCCTTGAGAATGGAGCATAACGCGGAGCTGGTTTATCTACTTAAAACCCGATGTATTCACGAAAGAAAGAATGTAGAAGCCAAGTATGTGCATGTTGGAAAGGTTTGGAAACCTTGGTTTGTGAAATATGTCTCTTGTGTTAATTTGTGTTTGTAGTTTTTTTGTTGATGTTAGTTAATGACACTCTTCCAGTGAAGCTGTTTATACAAGTATACCGCGGTTGAAATCAAACGGGTCCAAATTGGCATTGGTGGTAGTTTTCCCTACGGATCATTTGCAACTTACAGTACCACCATATTAATAAAGTAGTTGTTGGCAAAGCAGAAAAATGAACAAATATGGAAGTATAAGTTTGTCGTGCACGAACTTTCTGAATTATGTTTTAACGAGAAAAGTTGTACCCGCGCGTTGCGGCGGGACTTTATTGTTTACGGTGCGGGAAATAGAATATATATGTGATATTAGAGATTTCATTATTACAATTAACTACATGGAAAAATTTATAATTACTTAATTCGTTGTAAACATTACGAAAATTGTACGTCCGTCAAAAACATATTAATATCGGGTTTGTTTTGTTCCATAGACCTTTTCGTCGGTATTTTTTTATTAAAGAAATCGCTAGATAGGTTTATTGATAGAAATTAATCGGTTTTCCCCGGATGCGTTGACGTCTCCTTTTTTTTCTTTCTAGTTATTGATGCGGAAAGGAATAAAGAAGATTAGGGATACAATTAAATACAAGCCCCATTCTTTTCTTTTTTTTCCTTTTTAAGAATAAGCGAAAAAAGAGAAATAATAAATGTGCTTTCAACAGCCGCAAGTCTTGGGTCCATGTTGGAATTCTATGGAAGTCGAATAAAAACTCTGATTCTACGGAAAGAGAATGATTTGTATGCGTAGAACATGAATCTAAATTTGCACCTAAGAATTTGATTGATGCATTTTAGAAAGTGATTGACAAAAAATGAGAAAATTGACAAAGTGCAATACACTTGTTATGTCTAATTTTATGTCTCCTATGCAGGCATAAATATAAATGCTCATCCACAACTTATTAAAGAATAAACGAATAATATTTTAAAAAAAGAAAATATAAAACCTATATAATGGTATTTGCGTCTAATTTGAGTAAATTATTCAATTTGATTTGTATTGTGAAAGAAAAAAACAAAAGGAATACTTTATCTTCGATACACAAATTATTTTTGAACATTCAATCATTCAAAGGTACTTCATGTTATTCTAGATGGTTTAATCTCTTGAAATTTTGAATAACACTTCTAACATATTAATATTACATCGTAATAACTAAAAAGGCAAGACTCCTGGACTCACAACCTGGATTAATAGAAGCCCAATCAGAAAAGCACCACAATTTTGTCGTGTATTGTAATGCAAATTGTATGTATACGAGCGGGATTGTGGCCCACGCGTTGCGGCGGGCTATAAATTAGAATCTGCATTATTTACAGCAGTATTGCAAAAAAGAAGTCGACTAAGAAATGGTTAAATTCGTTACCTTCTAAAACGTCGTGATATGTTCTTACCTATTTTCATTCCCATTTTCTACTACCCGTATACAAATAACAAAATCATTAAACAATTAATGAAGCAAAATCACAGGCCAAGGCTCTAAGAATTTGATTGATGCATTTCAGAAAGTGATTGACAAAAAATGAGAAAAGTGACAAAGTGCAATACACTTGTTATGTCTAATTTTATGTCTCCTATACAGGCATAAATATAAATGCTCATCCACAACTTATTAAAGAATAAACGAATAATATTTTAAAAAAAGAAAATATAAAACCTATATAATGGTATTTGCGTCTAATTTGAGTAAATTATTCAATTTGATTTGTATTGGAAAGAACAAAACAAAAGAATACTTTATCATCATTCGATACACAATTTATTTTTGAACATTCAATCATTCGAAGGTACTTCATGTTATTCTAGATGGTTTAATCTCTTGAAATTTTGAATAAGACTTCTAACATATTAATATTACATCGTAATAACTAAAAAGGCAAGAATCCTGGACTCATAACCTGGATTAATAGAAGCCCAATCAGAAAAGCACCACAATTTTGTCGTGTATTGTAATGCAAATTGTATGTATACGAGCGGGATGTGGCCCACTACGCGCTTGCGTCGGCCATTAAATTATAATCTGCATATTACTAAAGCAGTAATGCAAAAAGAAGTCGACTATAAAATGGTTGAATTCGTTACCGTCTAAAACTCGTGATATGTTTTCTTAACCTTTCATTCCCCATTTCTACTACTGTAAACAATAAACAAAATCATTAACAATTAATGAAGCACAATCACAGCCTACATACAGAAGTAACAAACTCATTTGTATTCATATTGGCGAAGCTTCCAAATACACTTTTTATACATTATAAAAAATTGTACACCACGATATTATATTTCCACATAGGCAAGCAATTTCCAATTTAGAACAATATATTTCGGGTAACTACAATTTTTGAGTACACCACGCTCGGAGTACACTGAGTTGCAATAGGCTTGAGGTTGTTGGTTTAAAAAAACCGGCTTTGGAAACATCGTCGATGTTCTCACGAAGCTTCATCGAGCAAATGCTTTCTTCCAAACTGTTTGCGGGCCCATGACCAACACGTTGCTGTTCACTGCTCATTATTGGGCTAAACTTGAGGCCTTTTTCCACCACAACAATGTGTCTCCTCTGGTCATTTTCGCATTTTAGCGTATGTCTGATCTCTTGATCAACACCAAATGCCTCTGCAAGAAATTCGCCATCGAATCCTTGGAATAAATTATTGGAATCCTTCAGTTGTGATTCACACTTGTTGACCCATCCCCATGTCCTGATTTGGTTTTTCCCTTCCTTCTTGTTGTATGTCATTTGCGAGTTACCAACAAGGAAGAATCTCTGCAATAAGAAATATTTCCAATGGTAAACAAATTGGTATTTTTTGGTACAACGATACTATGGTGCATTTCAAGTAATATCAGCCAAATGATCGAGTATTTGAGCCGCCTATACCGGGACAATGATATCGGCTATATATAGAGTATTAGATATGCTTTCTTGTAATGTAGAGATATTACCAATCCAAATCCAGGAATAGATTTTTGGTTAGTAATGATACCTTGTGAAGTATAACCATATAAGATATCTACGAAACATAATAAAGAGCCAATACATAATTGAAGACTTTAAGCTCATAGTGACCCTCCAAGCAACAGGTACCAATGGGATGAATGAATGCAATACGTCCGCGATTAATGGTCTGTAACTTGGTTCAGACTGTACACATAGCACAACTACAGCAGCAATCTACCACAGAATAGTATAATTTCAGTATTGCTTCATTGAATGGTCAGTCGGTTTTAAATGAAATGTTGAACTTTCAAGTATATTGTACTAACTTAATATAAGTGCTTCAAGTCGATTCTATCTCTAATCACGGGGTCAACGATGTTTGTAAGCTTTGACCGGTCTGTTAGCTAAGGCATTGCCTGTTGGAGAAATAAATTGTTTTTCAATGAAGGGAAAAACATGTTTTTGTTTCTTGGTAAATAATCAAGTTATGAACTTCTGATTAAAACACATGATTACCTGTGTGACAATAGCCTTGAATAGAGATGGTGACATTTTCTCTACGGGTCTTCTTCCTATCAAAAGCTCAAGAAGTACAACCCAACGATAGAACACATTTTTTATCAGTGAAGGTCACTATAAAATCTATTAAAAATAATTTATACAAAGAAAGTTGATTTAAAGGACCTAACTATTGCAAAAATGAAATACCCATAAACCTCTGATAGTAATATGGAGCACAAATGACAATAAACCACCATCTCGCACTGAAACCAATGATGAGTCGACAACTACTTACGTGTGGGGCCTTTGAAAAACCTGAATATGACATAAACAAAATGAACGTCTTCACAAAGAAAAAGCAACGTAGAAATATATCAACACATAGCGTTCTACTACGAATAAATGAAGTAAAATGCATTTAGATGTTTAACCAAATGATATGGTAAAGGTACTTTATTAATATAATAATGTCCAAAAACGTTATTTATAATTTTCAACCTCTTCAATGGTTTGATAATAACGAAAATGTGAAAACGATTACGATAAAATTGAAAACGTTTATAAATTTAATAATCATAAAAAATTTTATTCAATATTTAAACACTTAAGGTAATGGATAAACAAATCATTAAACATGAATTAGTGATGCAAAAAATAATTTTTTACTTAAATCTTATCTTCCACAAAAATGTTTTATAAAAATATAAAAACAAATTTATTTATTAATTAAAAAAATGTTTTATTAAAAACATAAAACTTGAATTTCGAAATTTTATCCCTTCCCCCCAAATGGAAGGTTCCACAACAGATACAGAAAAAAAAACATCATAACAAAAAATAAAAAAATACAAAAAGGTTGAAACCTTTCACCACAAAAGGCTTTCAAATGGTTCAATTCAAACAATTAATCAAATGAAGGTTCAGTTTGGTTCATAGATGTGTTATTCTTTTGAAAATTTTCTTTATTGAGTTGCATTGCAAGTTCAAGAGAAATGCAGTGTTGTTCAAGTTTAGAAAAGCTTTTCAAAAGTCTATTATACTCATCTTTTTCAACCATGTTGTGTTGTTTGATAAGCTCAGCTTCAAGTTCGAGACACTTGTTGCACATTTTCACATAATTCACAGAATCATTCATAGAAACAGAAGAATTCACATTCACGGAAGTATTTATATCCAATGAAGAATTCACAACAATATTCACAATATCTTGAGAAATGATTTGATCCAAGATTCGATCATTTTCCATCAAAAATTGTTTCTTTTAAATTTCAAAGCACTGTTTGTCTACATGAAACTGTTGAACATCAGCTTTCACCTCGTTAAAAACTATTTATACTTTCGTTATCTCATTTAAAAGATCTTTATCAAAAATATTAAATATGTCTTTTAAGGTCTTTAAAAATGGAATTATTTCTTTTAGAAAAACAGCTTTAGTGTGTTCAAACCCCCATTCCCCTTCTGTTAAAGCATCGGGCGTGATCCGCTTTTTTACCAGATTGTCAAATTGGCCAAGATAGTATTTAAGCTTTTAAGGCTTGTATTAACCAGGCTTACCTTAGGAAGTTCCCGAGGAGCCTCAATTTTAACAGGCAAAGAAGCAGATTGGTCAGTATTATGGTGTGAAGTTTGTAACCAGAAAGCTTGTTCATCAGACAGTTCTTGTTGTGGGACAATATGTGTTAGTATAGATTCACCCTTTGAACACGGATCCGGAGGCTTGGTAAAATGGAAAAGAAATTGAGACATGTTTATTAGAGAGAAAAAGAATAAGAGATGGGAAGAGTGTGTGTTGTTGAGAGAAAACACACACACACACTTTTTACAAAAGTGAGCTTCACCCCTCCATGGAAGTATGGAGGGGGTATTTATAGTCCCAGTGACACACAACTATCGTAGCTTGTCATTATTAGTCCCTATGTGTCACGCTATAAATAAACTAATGTAATTCCGTGTTTGTCACCATATTTTAAGGCTAACAATCTTCCCCCAATATGTGGACATATACGGAATTACTTACAATGTCATTCTATCTACAAGTAAAATACAATAAAATAAAGATCCTTCCAAAGCGCTTCCAAGCAGAAGTTGTCTTGATGAATCTCTTGGTCTTGAAACTTGTATTCCAGCTGGATCTTCATTGTCTTACTTGTTCTGAACCATTGGTAAGTATAGCATGAGTTGGATTAACTTCCCCCAATTCATGCAGCATGTCTTAAAAAGCTTTCTTCATAGACTCCTTTTTGGCGAAGTTTCTGAATCAGCTTCCCCCCAAACCAACATCCCTATCTTGAGCAGATTCTGAAACATTGATGTAGCTTGAACAATCTTCTACTTGTCATCAAAGTGCACAGCGGAATTTTGTAGAAAGTCAAAACACACTCAACGACAAACTGCTTACTTGTACATCAGGCTTGTGAATATTCCATTCCGGGGTGTCATGCGAGGAAATCAGCTCTTTCTTCTCATGTTTGCAGAATACTTCACAAACCATTCTTAGTGAAGTAGTATACACTACTTCCCCCTGGAAGTTGACATGGTAACATCAAAGTCAATTAAGTCCCGGATGTACACATTTTCCCCCATGATGGTTGCGAACTCTCGGAAGCATCATTGTCGTGTACGTTCATATACTCGAGAAGTTCTTGTCATAAGCACAAATCTTGATATACAAAAAGAATTCAATTACCCCCTTTACTATCAGAGACCCGTATGGGAGATAAGCAAGAATCAGAACACTTGGTATAATCAAGGTCTTGTGAATGAATGTCATCGAAGAACTTTGAAGATTTTGCTTAGACTGTGAAGTATCTTTGTCTTGGAATAGCACAAAAATACACGTGAGAAGTGCTGATTACATCTCAACCTTTAAACTCTCTGGCTAACTTACCAACCTCGTATTCTGTCGGCTATTGTTGTGATCACTTGTGAAGTAAACCCGATATACCAAACTTGAAAAAAAAAGTGAAATCCCCCAAATTTGTTACTTAAGCTTGCACTGTTGTGATTGAAGAACGGTGCAAGATTAGATCTTTAAGTACTCTATACCCACTCCGAAAGTATGAGAAGTACAACACCTCTTGAAGTTATCCACAATCGGGGGGGTAAACATCAGGGGGGGGGGGGTGGGGCCTGCGTGTGGAACACGGTGGAAGTAGCTCTGGGGGGAGCGCCTGACGTGGGGGTGGAAGCGTCCTTTTTGGTGTTGGAGTTATCCAGGTCTGCAACCAACCACCCCTGACTGCTGGTAACTAGATAATTCAAGTCTCAATCATAGCTGTATACGTTCAAGCAAGTCATCAATCGATAGAAAATAGAAGAAAGTCTCGATGATGAAATAAGTAGACGCCTTCGTGAAATCCAACTTCAATCTCAAATAAGGGATACCAAATCAACTTCGTGAACACTTGTCATCGTAGTCCAAATCTCTAGCCATTTTGTCATTTAAGTGAATCTTTTCAGGATCGTTTTGGGATTAAGTGTTGTTGTTTGTGTGGTGTGTTGTTATGGTTGATTGTGTTTTATGAGTCTTGGTTCTTGATTGTGGTGTTTGTTTGTTGTTCTTGTTTTGATTATAATATTCCCAAATTCGGTCATATGCCCAAAGTCGAAATTTTTTTTCGGGAAATTAGGGTTTCAAAACATGGGTTTTCCATGGTCAAAACGCAATGACTTTAGTCAAAACGCAATGAAACCACTAATCAAAACGCAACTATCTTTATCAAAACGCAATGAATAAAAAATTGGGCAGAGTAACGTTTAGTCAAAACGCAATGATGTCTTCAAAACGCAACCTGTAATCAAAACGCAGTGAACCAAAACGCAACCAATGTCAAAACGCAATGAGTCAAAACGCAACGAGTCAAAACGCAACGAGTCAAAACGCAACGAGTCAAAACGCAACCAGTCTCAAAACGCAATGAGTCAAAACGCAACAAGAAGGAAGTCAAAACGCAACAAGAAGAAATCAAAACGCAACATGAATTTTGCCAGAGAGTCAAAACGCAACGACGAAATATACGAGTTTTTCCACCTAAAATCGCCTATAAATCGCCCTTTTTGACCTCTTAACTTGATTTCTCTTGCACAATTAGCTACCCTATGCCTAGATCTTGCTTAATAACATAACCATTCACACATCTAAGCACAAATATTCGGGTTATGATATTTTTTCTATTGACTTCTTTTATGACCACGATTTGATCTTTGTTGAACACAATATCAGAGATAAACAACACGGATTCCCCCTATGCTCTGGTGCCAATTGTTAGTATAGATTCACCCTTTGAACAATGATCCGGAGGCTTGGTAAAATGGAAAAGAAATTGAGACATGTTTATTAGAGAAAGCATCGGGCGTGATTCACTTTTTCACCACATTATCAAATTGGCCAAGATGGTATTTAAGCTTTTTAAGGCTTGTATTAACCAGGCTTACCTTAGGAAGTTCTCGAGGAGCCTTAATTTTGACAGGCAAAGAAGCAGATTGGTCAGTATTATGGTGTAAAGTTTGTAACCAGAAAGCTTGTTCATTAGACAGTTCTTGTTGTGGGACAAAACGTTTACTAAAATCTTCAAATAATCGATTTAACTCATCATAATTAATTGGTTAAATGCTAACTTTCTTTTCTAAGACCATTTGATCACTTTGTTTTAAAAGCATTTTTGATCGACTCTCTTCCTCAAGCATCAAAATCTCTTTAGAATCAGCAATTGAAATCACATTGGTTTCCTTAGCAATAACACTACCATCATAAAGCATTGGCCGAATCTGTTGAGATTTCTTAAGATAGAAAGGATTTTGAAAACCAAGAACTTGTTTTAGGTTGTTATCATAGAAAACTTGTGGTTTCGTGAGCATATGCACAGTTTGCGCGGATTGACCCATTTTACAAACAATATTGTCCATTTCTTTAACTTTCTTTTCCAAAGCAATTTCTTTATCAATATTCTTAGTTTCTTTTTCCTTGGATTCGTTTTTTAAAACATTAAATGTTTTTGTTAACAATTCCTTTTCCTTTGAGTGTTCAAAAAGAGTTTGTTTTAAATAGTTAATTTCCTTTTTGAAATCCGTAAACTGTGCATTTTTCTCCCGAATTATATCATCCATTATAAGCTTTTCTCAAGTACTTAAATCCACATTTTGTCTTTCTTCTAGCAATTTCACCCATTCTTTATATCTTTCAAGCTTAGCAGATAAGGATTCATTGGCAATTAGATTGTCTTTATTGACCTTGTTATAATTAGTTACTTGATTTGACAGTTGTTTAAACATAGATAATATCATAGCATCTTGTTATGCAAAAGAATTTGTATCCTGAACAACTGCATTTTGTGTTTCAAGTAGATACTGAGAATAAGGAATGATATTGCTATCACTTATTATCTTATTTTCTGGATAATTTACAAGATGAGTTTGTTCAGAATAGTGCATCTCTTGCACACTTTGATTTAGCATATCATTATGAGTTATTTTAGAGTGAGGTACCTTGGAGAGAACATCTGATCCGTAACTAGACAAATTGGCCATAAGAACTGCCTTCGCTGTAGAGAAGTCATCACAATCAGAATCATATGCATCAAAATCATCTGCTTGATAAGCTGTATTATGTGTAATGATCTTCTGTATAGCTGGACCTTCTACAACTCCAAGGTCTGCCAAAAATCCCAATTCCTCCTCATTCAGAACTTTACTATATCCTTGTGCTTTAACCAAAAGAACTTTATCCCTAAACCTTTAGCATCCCTTTTCCTCTTTGGTTTTGGGCATTGTCTTGCCATGTGACCTTCCCCTTGGCAGTTAAAACATGTCACAACCCTTTGTTAACCTGAATTATTCCCACCTGTTCCTGAGATGTTTGCCCTTGTTCCAGAAGTACCAGCAGCAAATAAACTTTGTCTCCCCTAAACTGGTTGAACAGTCACCCTTCTATCATGAATAGTTGCTTGTTGTCTTGGGTTAGAAGAATTTCTTAGCTGATTGTTGGTAGTAGGGAAATGAGATGAGACAACCTTAGACAGAAATGACATCATTTTGTTAATGGCATCAATAGGGTCATCTCCTTGCTTAAATACAGGAACTGCTAGACCGGAGTCTATCTAAGGAAATTCAGCAAGATGTGTTTGTTGATTAACTGTGGAGACAGTATATTCAATTTGAGGAATGGATTGTGGTTGTGGACAAGCATCTTGATGTACTGTGGATGAGTGAGCATTAGGATGCGGTGTTGACGGATAAGTAATTGCGCAAGGTGTAGATGGATAAGTAGTTGAGTAATGTTGTGTGGGATGAATTGATCCATATTGAGGAGACTAGGATGGTGAAAACTGTTGTTGGAACTGAGGATTGTTATATGAGGATTGATAAGTGTTGAAGTGTGATGGTGTCATTTGATGATTCGCAACTGGTGCAAGTGGATCTTGATTGCGTTCACGCATAATACGGACTTCATTTGCATGGAGTTCATGTTGTTCAAGATATGCATGAAGCTGATCAAAGTTGATAGTGTGCAAATCTCTTACAAGTTTGACATCAGTCACAAACTTACTCCATTCAGGTGGAAGACTATTTAAGAACTTGGTATTGACCTGAAATTGCTCCAATTTCATTTGGTAAATGTTCATGTCATTGATCAACTGAGTAAATCCCAAGTAATAAAATATTCATGTCATTGATCAACTGAGTAAATCCCAAGTAATACTGATGAAGTGATTCCCCCTTGATGTGAGCAAACTTATCAAATGCATCATACAGTTTACACTCCCTTTCTTACTTTATCAATGAGGTACCTTGCATTAGTAATTGAACTCTTTCCCATAGATCCTTGGCAACTCTGTGATGATTATCGAGTGAATAGACATCAGATGGTAAACCTTGAAGAATGATACTAGTTGCCTTGAGATCACAATCAGCTTGAATTTTCTCAGTTGCAGACAATTCCTCATATTTCTTTGTCCTAGTCACACCATTTACTTCAATCGTGGGCCAAATGAGTGGACCATGTTTAACTGATTCAAGTATCATTCTTCCATGCTCTCTATTTTGCATGTAAAGTTCCATTCTGCTTTTCCAAGAATCATACAGATGTTTCTCCAACATTGGTGGATGATTGTCACCACCAGAGAGTATCATGAATTCAGCAAGAGTAGACATTATTACTTTGTTGGTATGAGAAAAGATTACTTGTTGATCGGACAGTGATAAGAAGTAATTGTGTTAAAGTGAGTTGTTTTAAAGTGTTTTAAGTCTTGAAAATACACTGGATTTTACAATTCTATATTAAACCGGGAAATTAACGTTTCACGGGATTTTACAAATAAAAAAAATAAACCGTATAATTAAAACTTGATTAATTCGCCTCTTAGGAAGTGATTAATTCGCTTCTATGAAAATGATTAAATCGCCTTCAACAAAAGAGAATTAATTCGCCTTGGATATAGGAGGATTAATTCGCCTTGTATTGAGAAAGGATTAATTCGCCTTGACTAGAAGAAGAGTAATTCGCCTTGTATTGAGAAGGAGATTAATTCGCATTTAATGAAAAATATTAATTCGCCTTCAGTTAAAAGGATTAATTTGCCTTCAGGTAAAAGGATTAATTCGCATTTTAGTTAAAAGGAGATTAATTCGCCTTCAAAGAAAAGGTTTAATTCGCCTTCAGTTAAAAGGAGATTAATTCGCCTTCAAAGAAAAGGATTAATTCGCCTTCAGTTAAAAGAATTAATTTGCCTTCAGGTAAAAGGATTAATTCGCCTTCAGTTAAAAAGATTAATTCGCCTTCAAGATGAGAGTAATTCGTCTTCAATAAAAGTGATTAATTCGCCTTCAATACCAAGATTAATTCGCCTCCTACAAATACGAACTTCAACTTTTCCAAAACACTAAAAGACTCACTTTTTGACGTTTTTACTCAAAATTTATTGTACAACTTACATATCTAAGCTTAGTAGAACCTTAGAAATACAAACTTTAAACTTTTTAACACAAAAATTTTCAAATCAAGATTTTGGACACAAAAGTACTTTCGAACCAAAACTCTATCAAAATGAAGATTTTTATGATTTTTCCAAGGTTTTGCTTGTACAACTAGATAATACTAAGACAAAATAAGAAGAAAGTAGTAAACTTTATGGTTTTTAAACCCACAAAAAAGTTAAAACCATTTGTAAGGTTCGAACCAAAAATGACGAGCAAAAGGCAAGTAAATAACGCACACAATAACAAGATATCACCCCATGGCTCTTGATACCAATTGTAGAATCTAAGTAATCTTTAACCACACCAATAAGTATGAAGAAATCTAGAGAGAGAAAGAGAGTGGGAGGTTGCTTCTAATGAGAGAAAGTGAAAGAGAAGTATGTATTACTATGTGCGAAAATGAAACAACCAACACCATTTCCATCACATGAAAAGGATATATATACTATGATATGGCCGGTTGGTAAGGCCTTGTCCAAGGGCTTTCCACAGGCTTTTCCTTAACTAGTCTATCTAGTTTCCAAATATTACTTAACGAGCTATCTAACGATATTTATGGAAGTGACCGATACTTTCGTATTCCTAACAAAGGTTTTACCTAATTTGTTGAATACTCTGAGAAGAAAATAGAAGGAACTGAAGAAAATTGTTGGCAGTCTCAACATTGATGAATCAATGCCCTTGCCTCGAAAGGGTCCTTCAATCTCAAAACTTGTTCAGAAGAAAAGAAAGGCAGTGGAAGTTGAGCCTGAAGTCTACATTGTTGGTCTTCACTGCAAACGACATCTCCCTGAAGGAGTAGCCTTCATAGATAACAAAGTGATTGAGGCCCTTGAGCGTAGACTGTTCTTCATTGATGAGTTTGGTGATCAAGCATTTTAAAGAGTTGAAGACATTCACAAGGTTGAAACCACTACTCTGTTTGGAACCAGGGGTGGTGGACTATAACAATAATGTGTCATCGGTTTGATCTTTCTATCTTTATACTTGTTTTAATAATTTCGGTAGATTAGTTATTTTACCCTTGTTGCATCGCTAAATCATATTACACTTGTGTATAATCATTTGATGATTCACATAAGTCTACAATCTAAGTTCTAATTTCAAAACAGTAAAAAGTAATCACCCCCCTTATAGTTTTCCACAATTGGGTATCAGAACCAAGGTCACCCAAGATCCTTTAAACGTAAATTTGTACATTAAAGATAAATCGATCTATGGATTCAGATAAATAACAAGAAGGGCAATGGTAAGCAAAGACCACCCGTCCTTTTGAATAAGTGAACAAATTTATTATTGGAAAATTAGATTGGGAAAACATATAGTGAAAGCAAAAGATTTATGGATCATTTTGGCATATTAAGGAATGATGGAACTTATCAATGGATAGTGATTCTCCCATCATCTCCAAAATAATATGTAAGCGGAATTTGATGAGTAATTAATTATTATTCAAAAGATTGTTTAATATCCTCATTACAAATGTTCCAGATTACAAAACTTTCCGATCGTGAACATAATCCGAGAGTTAGAATTTTATATTAGATTACGAAAAATATCAATAAAATAACCATATGAATATTTTCCCAAAAATCTACCTGTATGGACAATACATTGAAATTAAATAACGAATCGATTTGTAAAAAGACAAAAAAAAACACTCATCGAATTGCAAACTCGCACTTGTGGTTTGACGATCTATGTTGGTTGAGTCAAAAGGTACATATATGAATAGTGGTTATTCGTAACGGTCAAAACTTTAATGATAAAAGATAACACACCCTCCTAGAGGATTCCGACTACGTTGAAATTCCATCAGGAATTCATGAAAAGTTGCACACAACACGGTTCACTCAAGACTTTGGACGTCAACCATCTGAAAATTAATATCCACATACTCCTAAAAGAAAATATAACGAAACCTTCAAGATTTAGCCAAAAACACAAACGAACCCATAATCTCAAATTTGCCTAAAAATATCAACCTGAAATGACCGAATTTTTTGGACACTTGCGGATCAACGGATCCACCATACGGAGAATCCTAGTAGGGTTTCGGTGGATTCCATGCCTCAACAGAATCGGAGGGTAAATAACTGATTTTAAACAAATTGGGACCACAACAAGTATTAAACAGAACACAACCACCACGAACTCAAATACTAAAACCCCTCACAATCAAAACATAACTCAAACGGAAATTGGATGTAATTAATTTTACAAGATCAATCAAACAATATCATCAATCTAAACAACAATTGTAATTGATTTCAATCTTAAATTTTCCATTAATATTATAATTTTCATATATAGGGTTTAGATTTGATCCAATCACAAAATAATTTGGGCTTTCCAAAAATTTTTTCTTGTTTATTTTTCCCATGCAATTAGAACTATGATGATAAAACAATGTTTAAAACTACGATATAAAACTCCGCAAAATAGGCATAAATGGAAAAAGCGATCGCCAACAATCAATTTTCGACAAAAACCCAAATTATGATTTTCACACCACCTTCTATACTAGGAACCTTTTTTCAAAACAACCAAAGGATGTTTAATAAACAAACTAAAAAAAAAACAAACTGCATTGTTAATAACAAACGCAAACACATTTTTTTTCAAATTAGATCTTGTTGTAGAAGTTTTAAAAAAACACAAACTTAAAAATAAATATAAAGATATAAATACTATAAAGAAGAGAAATTAAGAAAAATTACAAGTTACCCTCTGATAAAATTTCACTCACTAAAATAATATATATTATAATATATCACGTATATTTAAACCGGGAAAGTATGATCAACACCCGGGTCGTTTCCTTCCCTTTCCCCCCCCCCAACGACTAGTGAAATTGGAAAACCACACGTTTTAGAGTTCGATTCTGATTTGAATGAATGCAAAAATGTTAGACTTGATAAAGCTATGGACCTCCTAAATAAAAAAAAAACCAACAATTAAAAAATATGGAACAATTAAAAAACAATTAATCAATTAAACTAATACGGGAAATCAATTAAAAAAACGTAGACAATTTAAGCAAGTAAAACTAAATTTAATCAACCTTAAGAGGTGCAAACTAATTTTCCTACCCCTACACCTAATATAGGATAAAAGAAAAAAATTTTAGAAAGAAAAATAAAAATATTTTTTTAGATTATTTGCCTCTTGACTTTTTTTATTAAATAAAAACTATTTTTTAAATTTATTCTAATAAAATCCTAAAAATAAAAAAATAGAAAAAGTAATTGAAATTATATTTTTTTTTTTCTAAGTAAAATAAGTAAAAAGCAACAAAAAATTTAGAAAAGGAATTAACTATTCTTTTTTGTGGCTTTTAGAGATTAAAAGATATGATTTTTCTTTTTCGTTTCTAAAGATTTAAAAAAACTACTTAAAAACTATAAAAATAATAAAATTATTAAAAATAGAATCCTAAAATTTTTATAAAAATTACACTAAATAAAGAAAGTGTGCAGAAATTTTATAAAAATAAAAGCCCTAATTTTTACTTTTTATTTAAAGACTAATTAAACTAATTAAAACTAAACCCTAATTATTAATTAAAAAGATAATAAAAGAAATTTAACTACTAGGGACTAACGGAATAAAACAGCTAACAGACAAAGGACTAAATGAGAAACATTTAAAGCTCAAAAGTTACAAAAACAATCCCTGAAGGCCACCCCGTTTTTCACCCCTAGTCCTAATAAGCCCAAAAATAAGGTGAAGTTAAAAAAACAGCTTAAAATTCAGAACTCAAAAGACCAAAGTTGTAGAATAAGCTGGGGAGATCAACTTTAACAAAAGCACTATGGGCTGAAACTCAAAGATAAGCTCTAAAAGAGCTTCTCAATAAGCTGACCTCAGTAAGGAGGCATTTGAGCTCATTTTAACTTAAAATCTTGGCACAAGGCATGAAATAAAGCTCAAATTGAAAACCAAAAGCTATTCTAGATAGCTTATAATGTGTATGAACTAGAAATGATAAGCTAACTAAACAGGAAACACTAGAAGCTAACTAATTTTGGGGATCAAGTAGGCAAACTCAGGAAAAGCGCTTAAAACCTCAAAAACCAAATGAGCTAAAACTGACTTAAAATAGCCACTATAGAAGCTGAGGCTTTTAAAAAACAAAAATACCCTACCTATAGACGTTAAGAATCCAAATCATAAAAATAGTTACTACAAACTTAAAAATATTAAAAACCTCAAAGGCTAACTCAATTACTAAACTGTTTTTTGGCTTTTTTTTTAAAATTTAATTAAATTATTATAATGCTTTATTAAAATGACTTTTGACAGCAAAATAAGCTAGGTAAATAAGCTAGAAGATAAAATTAAAGTCCTAATCTATATTAAGCTATTCCTAGACTATAAAATACTAAAAGATGAGCTATTAAACCCTAACTTTGCTGGCTTAATTTGGGGCTTAAGTTTCAGCAGTACTAAGTAACTTAGTACTGCTGATGCACTTTGCACAAGTGCAAAGTTATAGTGCAGGTTACCTAAGGGGTAAACCTGCACTTTAACACACTCAAGTTGAGTGTTAGAACACAAAACAAGCAATAACCAAACCTAATAAGGCTAGGATCAAAACAGGTAGTGCAATGTGCTCGGAGGGGGACGGTGAGTCAAAGGCAAAAGTACCATGGTGCAGGAACGACACTAAATTAAGGCTCAAACTTTTCCTATATTTCCCACAATCTAACTTATGAAAACTCATCTCCTCTAGTGTTTTTTTAAACTATATTTCAAAGCTGCCATCAAAAATTTTTGCACCAATCTTATGACTTTTGGCAGTCAAAGTAAGCTATTGGCCCAAACCTCCCCTTTAAGATTTTGGCAGTTTTGGGATAAAGCTTTAAAAATGAATAAGTAAAGTTTAAAAACATATTGACTAGGTTTTAAAAAAACTTAATCTACCAATTTTAATCAACATAACAGCTTATAACAAACTTAAATGACAAAATCTAACTACTAAATTAAGCTAGAATGAAGATCTAAGAGATTACACTATTATTTTTGGTTTTTATATATTTTTAGGACAGAAATGAAGTACTAATGATCTAAACCTATTTAAGCAAAAACAGATGAAAACATATAACTAATAAGCACTAGTAAAGAGAAATAAGCACAATTAAGCAACTAATTTAAGCAACTAAGCAAAATTAATAAGCAATCTAAAACTAATAAGAACTAGAGACAAGTAATTAATGAAACTTAAAGAGAAACTTACAAAAAACCTTTAGCTCAACAAAAGGTTCCCAAATAGGGCAGCTACAAGCTCCCTAGCTTATTAATAAGCTAGGGTATAAGTCCTTGGGAGCTCTTCCAAAGTTAGCTCCCCTTCCATAGCTTATAAATCCAATTGTTAAAGTTTTTAAGCTCGTTTAAGATATTAAAGAGTGATTAAGTCCAATTAAGCTCAATCATGAGCTTAGAGACTCATGAGAGCTGAATAGAGCTTATAAGGGCTTATTGAGCTTTAGCTTAATACTAAATAAGAAAAATGAGAGATTATGAATTAGAGAGATTTTGAGAGATTAAAACAACTGAAATTTCATTATAATAAAGCTTGCTTACATTACTTAAAAGAAAAATTACAAGATTGAAAACAACATTAATCTAGGAATTGAAAATTAAGCTAAATCTAAATCTAAAAGCTACGTGTGTGTGAGTGTGAAGAGTGAAAGGCCTATTTATAGTCTGCCTTGGATCCTTCTAGCCTCTTAAGCCATTCCTCCGCTCCTTTGAATCACCACCTTTCATTTATCCAATCATTTGAGAATGATTTGTAGCCGTTGGATCAATAACACACTCACACGGATTGCCAAGCTGTCATTCTTTGATGTGACAGCTTGTGCTAGTTGTGTGAGTGTGTTTAGTGCAAAAACCCACACCCCTTGTGCTTTCACCATTGCTGACGTGGTTTATGCTTGAGAGTAAGCTAGTGATTGCCTCTTGATTTACTGATTTGGCCCTGCCATTGCATTGTAGACTCCATGAATTGACTTTCTTGA
Source organism: Tanacetum coccineum (assembly GCA_026074375.1). Lineage (NCBI taxonomy): Eukaryota > Viridiplantae > Streptophyta > Magnoliopsida > Asterales > Asteraceae > Tanacetum > Tanacetum coccineum. Next base: position 64,948 of record BQNB010012010.1, read on the forward strand.
CCCTCAATTCCAAAAAGCCCTTTGATTTTGACTGTTGGGTAAAGATGGGACGACGGGTGAATAGTAAATGAGATTCGCGCCATTTTTATGACAGTTAAAACTGTTATAGTTTGAAGAATTTGCAATTCTAGCCCCTCTCTTCCTTTTCTTCTTTTTTCGTTTATAAAAGGTTTGGGAAATTGCAAGTTTGGTCCCTGGAGTTTATATTAAAGGGAAATGTGCTAGGGTTTTGGGCGTAAGGATCCGGGTGAGGCCCATTTAGGGTTTTTCAGGCCCAATAAGGAATCTAGGGCCCAATAAGAGATGAGAGGCTATTTTTTGACTTTTGTGAAACTTTGAGGATTAAAATGGAATATTGTGGGTTTTGTCTTTTAATGGTTGACTTTGTCTGACCACTTTGACTGGATTTGACTGCGGGTTTGACTGGTATGTGCTTAAATACACATACCTTTTACCTTTAAAAATGAGCTAAAATAATCAAAAACGGACTTAAAATGCCAAAGTTTATTCTTTGGCTTCTTTTTATACACTCTTCTGATTCTCGTTCCGTGCTTTCCCTTTTGACTACTTTCTTGGAATTTATTGATTAATCCGTACTTGCACACACAAAAACAAAAAAAGTAACATGTTTTGCCAATTGTTGGTCTGTAATGGGTATAATTTGGGTATTTTTAGGTACAAACGGATATGTGTATTTTACACTTATCAGAGAGAACACATCTTTCTACGAGAGACACACAGGTACCTAATCCATACTTGTGTGTTATAAGTCGAGGGTCTTCTTTCTCATACCCTTTTCAATAAAATCGGGTATCTAGGTTAGGTTAGGACTTGATTTGAAACAAACAACTTTCATTCAATTTGGTTGTTAGGGAAGTCTTGTATCTTTGTGATCAAGCCTAGATCATTGAGTGATTACTTCCAAGGAAGTCTTAAACGGTCAAAGAGATCGTTAGGTAGCCTTATAGACGTCGTAAATCAGGGTTCTTAGGGGTGCATTACGAGGAGGTGGAAATACCATAAGATTAGCACTTCTTATTAGCTCGCCATCTTAGTGCATATTGGTGGAGCGAAGTTGTAATACATTTTATAGTCTACCATAAGGATTATACTAGAGTAATAGTGTAGGTGTCGTAATTTCACAATTGTACGTACAGATGGTATAAACCCACAATCCCGAGAACCATATAATATCATGGTGTCACTCTCTACAAATCTACTTATTTGATCGACTTTTAAGTAGATCACAAACACACACCACTCGGGTGTCTTTGAGGCTTAAAGTTTCAATAAAAAAAAAAAAACTTTATTCAAGAAGTCTAAAAGATCGTAATCACCCCACCCCTGTCTACGATTTGTACATTACTATTAATAGTTCCTTAAGCCCTATTCAACCTAAGAGTTTCATGTGTGGCAATTATCATTCATTGGTTACCTTTTGAGTTTATCATTTCTTGTTGATCAACTGCATTAATGGGGAACGTCAACTTGGGTCTTATGAACCCTTTTGAAAAAAATTAATTGCTTTATTAATAAATAATAAATGGGTATGTTAATTTTTTTAAGAGATTAATTATCGAAAATATTAAAAAAATGAACCTTGTAACTTCTTTTAATGTGTTAATGCAACATATACAGTAAACAATGGTTTGTTTTTTCTTGTAGAAAACAAACTGTGTCTCTTTTCCTTAGGAGAATGAAAAACATACTCCTATACTTTTTCCTTGCGAAAAAGCTATAACAGGAACGATGGAATTGTCCTAAATTCTAATCAAACTCATAGCAAACTTACAATGTTAAGGAGATTGGACTTCTTATTCTTTCATGTAGGATTCAATACCCTTATTTGGTTTTGAAATCTTTGAATCATAATAAGACACTTGAATAACCAGAGAGATTGTTTCTATAGCTACCAAATGACAAGATCTTGATGTAATCAAGATGTTTTATGAGGTTTGATTGGAAGACGGAAATATCACCGCAAAAGTGGTAAAGGCAATCACTAGTATTCTTTATCTAGTTGTTTGCTTTACCCGATAAAGGAGCTATACATCCTTGTGGTAAAGTGGGCCAATTAAGGAGGAATTGCATGCCAATTTTTCAAGTTAATGAATAGCTTAGATGGCTAGTCCATCATATAAAGAACTTGAACACACTTCCTTGGATATCTAAGTACTTGCTTACTAGTCCATGCGACTCACATTAGCAATATTGTGTAATATTCAAGAAATGGAAATATATAAATTGCTACTTACCTTTTACTAGTGAAGCAACACTCATAATGTTGTCTGATCTAGTGGGAGCAATGCATTTTATGAATAAAAATGACATACTTGCAATGTTGTCACAATTCAGTGAGGACTTATGAGTATTTATTTTCCTTGTAGGCATCTAACGACATCAAATAACGTCTATTTTATAACATCATTTATCCCGTATTTGTTGCTCATTTACATTCTTTTATATAAAAATTGGTACTTAATTGATTATATTTGATTATTGCAGTAATTATCGAGCATTTGGTAAAAGTTAGTAAAAAGGCGCCATTTTGAGCACAAAAACGCAGATTTTCCAGAAAGTCTACTGATTCTAACAACCAATACGTCATATCATTCTAGAAGTATATTTCGTATCCCAAACTTTGATGAACTTAAAACCATTGCCTTACTTTGGAGAATATGCCGTATCCACATCAACGATACGCCGTATATAATACTTTGGTCAACGAAGAAGAACAAACAGGTTATACCTCAATACGCCTTATCTAAAAAGAAGATACAGTGTATCCGTGCCCTAACTTCACAAGACATCTATGACAAAGAGCTTATACGATGTATCCAGAAGAACCCATACGCCGTATTCAATGACGGTTTATGAATATTCTAGAATATAATAATCGTAGAGCCCACGCCAAGTTACCCCAATACGACGTATTGAACCCTTTCAATAAGGCGTATCAACCTTTTTCCAGAGCTTATAAATAGAAAACCCTAAACTCAGTTTTCAGTATGCTTTTAACCACCAAGTTTGACTTCTAGGCGATTTAAAGAGGCAAGAAGGTCCTGCAAAGTGATCCAATCCATAGGAAAACCCTTGTAATCTCTACACTCAACTAGACGCGTTCAGTTAGCGTTATGTTTATGTACTATAATCGTTCATCTATGATTTTGTGTATCGTTACAATGACTATCGGCTAATATTTGTTTATATTGATTGTTTACTTATCAGTTACATGTAGGTTATGTTTATCACTTCATATTCGTTTATGTTTGATTATGTGTTTAATCTATCATTCACTGATCTAGATGCGTGAGTAAGACTAGAGTGCTGGGATAGAACTACATACAACTTATATATGTGACTCTGGAATAATAGGACTGCAAATTTATGCCCCTGTGTCTCCCTTGGTTAAGTGAATAGGTAGACTAAGCGGTGACTTAGGATTACACATATCATTCTGTTTCCTTAGATAGATAGTTGGACCGTGGACTACCAACATATATATAAGATTGAACATAAGTGGATAAAGCCTCGATTAGCTAGGTTTCGATATGTCACCTTATATTGTCTCCTAGATAGATTAATCAACTGTGAACACTTTATGCGGGTTTAGGTTAATTCTGACAGGATCAACCGGAATACAAACCTAGAGTTTAGGGAGAAGTCCCATCTAAGCTTAAGAATGATATATCACCAACGAAGTAAAACAATCATTGCACTCATAAAAAATACATGTGTTTTATTAGATTAAACTGGCTAATACATTTTCCTTACATTAGGCTTGACCGCTTCTTTTATCGTTTGTTTAAAACAGCTTGTGTGTGTTAAATTTTCATCATTTAGTTTTAGTTAAACCAAAAACTCTTGTCATCCTCTGGTTAAAACCACCTTAGCATTATTTAGGTTTTAAGTTAGAATTAAATAGGATAATTAGAAACATAACAAAGATAACTAAATACTGATAGATCTTAATTATTAACTCTCACTCTTAGCGACCGACACCCTACTTACCAATAAACCTACAACTGATTTGGTACATTGCCCTTTACTGTTAGTTAATAGGTAAAGTTTAGTGTTAGTTCATAGGTAAAGTCAAAAAAATATAAATAGTAAAACTTGATAAATAAATTATCTATACCACACGACACGCATCATATTTTTGGCGCTGTTGCCGGGGAGTGTGTTTGTTCAATACATGTTTATTTGTATTTTAGTTTAGGTTTAGTGTAGTTTAGATTAGTTTGCATTTGTATATTTTTTCGTAATTGTGTGTTTGTGTGTTTTGTGTGTTTTTCTACATTATTAAAATCTTGCTGTTATTCTTTTGAGTCGAGTACTCAATACGGCGTATTCATACTTTCGAATACGGCATATCAATTTTTTTCAAAACCAATACAGAGTATTCGCGTAACTCCAAGCCTCAATAACGGCAATTCAAATCTTTAAATACGCGTATTAGTCTAATTGACTCTTTTTAGGTCTTCGGATCAATTTGGTTACAAGAAATGGAGGACCGGGATATGATTATGGAAGAATATGTTTAGTATGAAACTAAGAAAGCTCTTAGAAACGGTAAGATCAGGTATGTTGAAGACATTAACGATCTCAAATAATTTGAAACAAAATTCCCAATTATAGTTTATGATGATCCATTAAGCTTAGAATCAGGTTTCTCACCTGAACCCACTGTAAGTTCTCAGCATGTCAATGAAATTAATACATGAAAAGTTTAACATCATTGACCCGAAAATTGTTGAAATGTTATATCAAAAAGAAAAAATCTTTAAAGAGAAAACGCTTTTCTAAACAAGAAAAATTCAACTATAGAATTAATCCTATAGATCTACTTTCTTATGATATATTTTCTATCAATGAATTAATATTAGGTAATGACAATGATGACGATAAAATAGGTATCAAGCAGTCTTCAGGGGATATTTTTGTCAAATTGTTACGTAATGTGATAAATACCCAGATGTTGATTACCTATGCAACATGTGTCAAACTAACTTAGGGTAAACAAGTCCATGATATAATTAATAAGTTTTTTTTCACAAATTAAACTTTTATCAAAGAATTAAATATCAATATCGTGATTTGGAATCATTATAACAAAAGGGTGCTAATTAATCTTGTGAAAAAATTATATATGCCATTTGACATCTCGTTCGACCCTAAGTTGTTTTATAAGGATGGGATGAAGTTGAAACAAGTCTAACTTAAAGACTTTTCTGTAAACAATAGTGCTTGCCGAGAGACAACCCTTATTGTAATTTCAATTTTGTTATTGAGTCTGTCTTCCCAGGTTATCGATACGACATATCCAATTTGATGGATATGGCGTATTGACCAACCTGGACATTATCCTTTTTATTTTCCAGCACTTGAAACTTTATTGTTAGACTTGTTAATATGGCGTATTCCAATTTCTGGATACGACATAATTAACCTCTGACCTGTATTAGGAATGTTTTTCATACAGGTTTCAATACAGCGTATCCTTAAAATATTGGGGGTGTGGGGTGGGGGGGGGGATACGGCGTATCGAATTCATGTACAGTTTAGGTTTTTAGTTTATTTTCTAACCAACGTTTATTCGAAGATGCAAATTGTGATGGTTTTCTAAGATTAATACAAGATGTACTGAACGTGAATGAATGAATTTGGTGGTATACATATACTTTGGAATCTATGTGTGTAACACCCCCATTTTTACAATATAGCAACGGAAGCTAATCTGGGGTATTACTTCATGGATACAACAATCATAATCATAGAAAACGACCCAAAAGAGACGTTATTCAAAAGATATGTTATCATTCATTTCAAATCAGACTTTTACAAAGGCAGGTCCCAAAATCTAGTTACATACAATGTGAATGATAACAAGTTTTAGCCATCTTCATGTCTATGCTACTCCGTGCCGTATATTGCTCAATAACCTGAGATAAACATGCTAAAAAGTCAACACAAAGGTTGAGTGAAATTCAAAGGTTTGATAAATAGTTTGAATATACAAGTCATAGTTAATTAATTGTACAACACATCAATTATTATGAAAATATTATTGTTATGATCCTGGGGTCACGGTTATTAATATACCGTTAATTTGTATAATTTCAACGAAATGCAATTATTGTAGTAACAAAGTGTATTACTGCGTATTGTCCTGTTTGGTCTGTTTGGTCATGTCATTGTATAGAAAGTCCAGGTCTAATAGCTCCTGCAAACACAAATTGACTAGTGTATATATATACTCCCAAAATGTAAGGTGTATAATATATATATATAAATATAAAGCTATATAATATATATATATATATATATATATATAAATATATAAATAACATATATATATATATATATATATATATATATATATATATATATATATAATAATAAATATATATAATTGCCCTCGGTAGGTAGGTAATTGCCATATACCTATAAATTCAAATATAATGTGTTGTTACCTATCGGCAAACACAAACAGGATTCAGCAATCCTGTATAGTCAAACCATAATATAATGTTCACATAGAACCGTAAGTTTTTAATGGTCCATGATATATAAGGGACCTTTTGTGCATAAAGTAAAACTTAGGACAGTAGCTGTAATAGTGTATCAGGATAGCATATAACTTGTAAAAACACTTGTATTCCTAGTTTAAGCATGCATAAGTCTTTGAAAAGTAATCACATTTTTATAAGATAAACGAGTATGTAAAAGAGTTTGTAACAAGCATCGTAATCCCCTCGTCGGGTTTAAAAACATGTAAATAAGTAAATGCGAGGTTATGAATCTCACCTTATATTTAGATTGTAATAAATATTACCAAAAAGAAAGTTGACGACCTTATCAAACAATCTTAACCGGGGAAGTTGATATAGCAAAATGATAAAAAACACCACGCACGCAACCTAAGTAAATATGTCAAGTCTTAAAAGAATGGACTCTAAGAACTTTAGTTTTCGACTTATGAGTTTGATTGAAGAGTTTGGAATTATTGTATCACCGTTCGGGCCATCATAATTCAGAATTTGAGGAGCTAGGGCACTTTCAAAACGTCAACCCAAACAACACAGACAAGAACGACAACACCAAGCAGAACCCTCTAAACAAAGACCTCCCAAGTATTATTGATACGATATAATCGGATTTTAAGTGTTTGTGTATTAATATCTGGAACTGTTAAGCACGAGACTCTTAAATTAAAGATATGTCTTATTAAGTTTTAATCCAGGATTTTATAACTTTTTACCCCCCCCCCCCTCAAAATGTGTACCTTTTAAGACCCTTGAGTTTGAAAAGTGGCAAAATATACCCTTGGGGTTTGCACTTTTACGAGTTTGGTCCTTTGACTTTAAAAGATATACAAAGTAAACCTTGTACTTTGGAAAGTGACATAATAGACCCCTATAGTTATAACTTTGATAAAATGACATTTTCAGTCCTTTTAGTTATAAGTTTATGAAAGTTACGATATATACCCCTTGCATGGATTATAATTACAAAACATGTCCAAATTGCCAAAACAAGCTTCTTTTTTAACATTACAATAGACATTTTAAATTATAAAAAATCTAAAATATGAAGATATAAGCAACGCAATGTTTAAAATAACAATTCGTTAAGCTAGGAGGCCAAAACGGTCCAAATTAAGGGTTTCCAAACGTAAAAACTGCGCGGGTTTTAAGTTCAAATTACCTTCTAATAAACAATAAAGAGTTGTTTTTAGTTTTTTTGTTGATTTAAAATAATAAGCATGCTAGGATAGTATATATAACAACATTTAACCATTATGACATTTAGTTTTAAGAAAAACATAAAATTAGGGTTTCGGGTGTACGGTTTTGGGTCAAAATGGAAAATGAGCATGAATTGATTTATGAAACTTTAACAAGAGTATATTATATGAACATTATAAGAATGTAGAAGCAGAACTAGAATATCTAGAACCTGGGTTTGAGCTTCAAGGAGCAAAAATGGTGGAAATGGGATCCTTTAACGGGTAATTATTTCCCACTCGTACGCCTTGTATTTTGTTCCCGTGGCTTCAAATCTTCAAAGCTTTGCTTGAATGATATTCTTGGATGATCCTAGGATCATATGGAGCAGAAAATGTTTGATCAATTGGGTTATAGAAAGAAGAAGTGGGGGATGCTTTGAAATGGAGGCATAATACCCCTATTTATAGTAATTTTGGAACATGGTGACTAAGGATGCTAAGAGACCAGGTGAGGACATGTTTGGAGCAATAGGGTGATGTGGAGCAGGCTAAAGGGATGAGTAATGAATGCTATGGTGCCATGGTGGAGGTGGTTCTAGATGTTTAGGGGTGTTTGGATTGATTCTTTATATACATGTCCTGTTTTTGGACAGCCAACATCAGTCTTGGTAAAATGGTTGCCATTTGCAAACCGTAACTCCGTTGAAGCTCAAACCAGTGATCATTGTTAGATATTTGAGTCCTCTACAACGTTTAGTTTTACATATTTGGGGGTTACTATACAAAAAATTAGAGATAATAGCTATTTACTACATGTGTGCCGAATCTGCGCACCTTTGCCATTTCGGCTATAACTAATTCATCCGACGTCGAATCGGGTTGATTCCACCGGCAAAATGATTCACAATACACAGTGCTACAACTAGTGTTTTTCCCCACTTAATACCAGAACCTAGTTGATTTGGCCCATATCCTAAATTTTTTTAGACTGATCCGATTCTGAACTAGGCCTAGTTTTTAGGTTTTAGGGTAGAACTTAATTAGGTTTTGTTTTAGGTTTTCTAGGATTTAATTCATAAATATTAGGTTAAAATGTTGAAATAGGATTTTTTAAAATGTTGTAAATTAAGGTATTACAACATATTTTGATTAATTGGTATGTTGTTTTATGGTTTTAAAACGGATAAAAACCAAGAAACGGGTTATGGTTTAGAAACTACTCTGTTAAAGAAGGTTTTCTTGTTTTTTGATTTCATGGAATCTTATGAAATGAGAATGAATATGGAATGTAAATGAAGTTCATTACTTGCTTTTAACTTGTACTTAATATATTGTATGGAATTCCTTAGGAAAACGGAGGTAAAACGGCTATTTTGGTTGTCACGCTTAATGACTTGTACATTGAGGTTTTAAGGACTTGTACTTTGACTTAGAGGGAGTTTATATTTCAAATGAGATGTTATATTACTTGTATATATGCTTTAGTAGCTTGTACATTACTTAGGATATTAACACCCTTCATGAATTTTAGGGCTTAGAGGTAAACGATAGTACGTTTAAAAGCCCCGTTTTGATATAACGTTGCGAATGGTACATTATGAAGGAATAATGTACTATGTAAAAGGATATGATGATATTTGACTTGACCTGTATGATGTTTTCTTTGAACATATATGAAACAGATTGCCATAGGTAGGTTTGCGTGAGTCTCGTCTACTTTAGATATGTAAGTTTAACATGACCAAACTGAGAGTATTGATCAATGCAAGTCATTATAAAGCGAAAAATTTCCCCGTATAATTGTGATCCATAGGTAAAAGAAGGTTGATGAAATTTCTTGTAGTTGTTATAGTCTCCACCCCTTACAGAAATCTCGTCCCGAGATTTAGTTGAAAGTTGTAGTGGTATCGTTTAGAGATAGGTACTGGGTATGAATTTAATTTTTATGTTAGGCTAATCAAGATCACAAGTCCACGTGTGTGATGCATTTATAATTATATTGTGCACAATAATTATAATTACCTCCTTTCACACGTCTATTTATTTTCAAGATCATAACCTCTTGAGACAGCCAATAGAATTTTTTTCCAGACCCTAATAGAACCTGGTGGTTGAAATACTTTTATTTATCAGAACTTGGGATTATGGGGCCTACCCTACCACCGCTTCTGCTTAGCGCACTCAGATCGTAAAGAATCACTTCAGTAAACCATTAAAAAGTTACCATTGAATAATAATGCAAACAACAAGTCTTTCTCACAAAATTTTCATACCTAGTGGTATTTAATCATTTGACATTGTATAGAATGCGTATGTGCTGATTCCTTGTTAATATTTTTGCAAAATATAACAAAAATTTGTTAGAATATGAAGATCATGGAAAGATATGTCCAAGAATGATTATGAATTTGTAAGAGAGTTGCTAATCACGTGAGATACAGATTTGGAAATGAACAGATATTGAAGGTAATAATGAAAATGAAGGTAATAATGATAATGATTAAGGGATTGTTTGTACAAACGGATTGAAAGAAACTTGTTTGTACCGCAAGTTATAGACTACTGTAATCCTACTTATTTATAATAAGTTACTTACAAAAATAAACGTTTCAACTCCTTGTATCTGAGAATTTAAAAATTCATAGTTCATGGGGGGGAAGATTTATAATTTCCATATTCAAATGAAAAGTGAGGCTAATTCATTTCCAATAAGATTACATAAATCATCTTACCAAAGCATAAAAACATGACATGGTAATATGTTGAAAATGTGAATTGTTAGATAATATTGGAATTTGATTGTACCGATGCCCATATAATCGAGGATGATAATTTATGTTTCAAAGGTATGAGGAAAGTATTCAGAGTTGAACATAATAGATGCCGAATTTTGATATCATCAGATAACAAGATGTAACGGAATCATCACTTTATTATTTCATGGATAGCTTTACATATGAAACGCTAAGAAGAGTTGATACTTATGCGCTAAGTATCTTGTAATGTAGATAAAAGTAAACAGAAGATGAGGATTGTTGCTGTATGATTGGGTTTTTATATTGAAGAAGATTCTTATGAGACTTGTACATATCTTGAGAGTTGTTGTTCTAGGGAGAAATCCTAAAGTAACAAAAGCCAAGTCTTATCTCTAAGTTAGCCTTTCCTGTGGCCCTGTTTTTTTGCAGTACTTGGTCTGGTGACCTATCTTGTTGCAAACCTGACACTTGACACTGCAAGGTCCTTGTGATGTAGTCTACATCTTTTACACAAGGGAAGGTTTCCAGTATATCCATTGGTGGCAGTATAAGTTCTGAAGGTTTCTTGTCTTCTATTCTGCTGTCGGTGGTAATCATTGTTACGGTTGTTTTTGTTGTTGTTGTCTTGGTAGTTGTTGTTATTGCGATTGTTGGAGTGGTTATTGTTGTTGTTGTGTTTGGGATAATTGTTGTTGTTGGTGGTGTTTCCTCTATCTTCAAACTTTCTTTTGTGATCGTTGATTCCTTTTCTTGCTACTGGAGTTCCGCTTGTCCCGGTGTTCTTGTTAGTATTGTTATAGTTTCCAGTTGATGCAGCTGATGCTTTCAGAGCTGGAGGAAATGCCATCATAAATTAGTTGCTTGAATGGCAGCTAAAGTTATGGCTGGTGTTCAGATGTTTATGTCCTTTTGGGAGGACATTCGTAGTCAACAAAAAGATAACACGTTAATAAGAATGATATCCTAAGTAATTAAAAGATAATGGTGATTCATTAAAATGCTTAAAGAGAAATGCTTATTTTTGAATTTTTGAGCACTTAGAGGTTATGATAAAGACGAAGATAATGATGCAAATAATGGAGATGATGATGAAAGAGCGATAAGTTAGAAACAATAAGATACGAAACGGGATTTCCTTTATAAATAACTTTCCTTCTTACTGTACATAGTCAAGATTTGACAAGCGTTTTTATTTATACCACACATCCCATTGACTAGGATAAAGCTATAACTATTCTAAGAGTTTGTTGATTCTGAGGCCGGTATATGCATCCTAAAATCTTCCTGATCCGTTTGGAGTCAAACTAGGATTTTCTCTCAATTGATTGTTCAAGAACGGAAATTCGTATTGACAAAGGCAATCTTATCCTTTTGCCCTACCGCTTCTCTTGAAGGTTTTGATAATTGAGTACATGTATTCTCTAAGTTCGGATCTTTAGTTCGTTTAACCATTAATACTCCTCTTCCCATTTTTTCTTAGTATGGTGAAAGAGAGAGTTTTCATCTAATAAATCAAAAATAAGTCTTGATTTGATTTTCCTCAAGATGTGGCACTGAAGCTTTTTCCCTATTCAAATATCTAAGGTAGGGTAGGAGTATAAACTGAGAATGATGGTGATACCAAATCACAAGTTTGATTCTGAGATGAATTAGATAACGTAGTTGGGGAAGAAGATGAGGAACATATTCGCTTCTTAGGTGGTAATAGTTCTTCAGGAATAAAGAAATATCGAGGATTAAATAGTAGTGATGGTGGTAATATCAAAGATATCAAATAGCTGGTGGATAATAGGATCTGGTGATGAAATAAGGTAATTCCTTAGCCAAAAATTGCTTGTACTCTTCAAATAAGTATGTATTGTAGAAAGAAGAGAATACCCTGTAGAATGATATTATTAGATCTTAGACGTTTTTTACAAAGAGTTTACAAAGTGAATGCTTCAATGAAGCTGCGAAAATAAAACTGATAGACCGAATTATAGTTAAATATGTATTCATAGAGGAAAACACCATCCACCATAACGGAAGTAGATCGGTTTTGGGAGAACACATCAGTTCTGTTTAACAACCTAATTGTAAATAACATAAGATTATTTATGATTATTATAGATATAGTATAAAAATTATAGTATCCTTTATGACAATTATGTTTCTAATCTACTTCCCCCACATGAGATATACAAACGCCCAACGTCGAGTAATAAATATAACATGTAATAATAGGAAAATAAGAATTAGAACAGAAAAAACTCCCTTGAGAGTTTGCTCGTAATGATCCCTCCATGATGTGGATATGAGCAAGTATGTGGTCTGAAAAAGCGTCTGATACTGACATGCTCAATACCACACAATATAACAAACACCAAGAAAATTTCATCAACGATTTTTACGATATCACAATTATAACGGGAAATATTTTTGCTTTATTACATTACTTGCATGTCAATTATAATCTCAGTATGTCATAGTAACTTTACATAACTAAAGTAGGAGCGAGCTCACGCAACCTACCTATGGCAATCCTAGTCTTCATATATGTCAACAACATCATAACATTGTCAAGTCAATATCATCATATCTTATTTACAAAGGTACATAGATTCCTAATAATGTACATACGCAATAATGAGTGTACCGATGATTGTAGTATAATAGGGATTAAGCCTATTTTGTTTCCCTATTTTTACCTAAAATTCCACAAATATATGAGTGTACCGATGACTGTAGTAAACTTTAGAACTTGACTTGGTATACTATTCGAGACCACATAACATAAAGAATCATTTTTTAAAATTGATTGTACTTATCATAAATGGAAAAATTATAGGATTACACCAAAAAGCCTATACAATATTGTGTTATTAACTAACCATACTGGTTAGTTAACCGCCAGTATAAAAACACTTGTTTTTTTACTCATCATCGTTTAGAGTAAGAATACCTATCCTAGTAAAACCATCTGAGCCATTCCTTTCGCTTGTTTATTACACCATAAATTTGTTTTTGTTACAACACCTTAAGCCTACGCTTGTAGATTAATCCCTTAATCATATGCTAGTTCTTTTTGAGAAACACAAATATGTATTTTCAGTGTTCGAGGTACCTATTTTCTATCTTGGTAGTTCGAAATTACACAATTCAATGGAAAATGTGAAGTAGATGTATTGTTTTAGTTGTTTTACTACTTTCACATTATTTTTAATTTTGATACAGAGCAATTATGGTTATATTATCCGGATTTATTTGTGACCGTGAAGTGGTGAAATTATCACCCTTAATTGGTTTTTAGTTTAAAAAAAATAAAATAACTAAAAAAAAAACAAAAATACTAAAAAGAAACTGTTTAGAGAGACAAAAAGGAGAGTTTGTGAGATTAATCTGGTTCTTCTCAACTTAAACGATTTTCTATGTAAGATGATCGATGATTCGTCTGAGTACGAGCAAAAAACCACCGATGTAAATGTTATGTTTTATATTATATTTAGTATTGTTGTATATTATTAGAAGTTGGTCGCAAATTTAACCAACTATGTGTTTTTTGTATCAAGTGGTATATATCACCACTATTTTTGTACTATATTATGGATGAATGGGAGTTGGTTGTTATGGAAATGCCAACTAGGTTTGTTTTTATGGATCGTTGAGAATGATGATTAAGACATCTTTGAGTCTAATTCATGTCTACCAAACAAAGCGTGGGTTTTCCGTGTTAAAGCGTGAGTTAGTCGGTGATTTGTGTCTTTTTCAAGGTTGTGGTCGGGAAAGTAGCTAGCAACATTATTGTTTATTGGTTGGACTTAATCTATCTGTTTCATTATTTTATATTACACCAATTTTATATGTTTTCCATGCCTAATCCCTACCCTATATCATTTTTCATCCTAACCTTTGGTTTACTCGAATGAGGGAATGAGCAATCACATGTGTCTCATTCATGGATTTGGATGTGTATGTGTGGTTTTGACACTCTTGTTGTTGTAATACTATTGGTGAAGATTACTTAATCCTATTCTTTAGCTTATTCGAGTTAAAGAGTGAGCAATCACAAGTGTCGCGGTCATGGATTTTGGCGTGCATTTGTGGTTTTGTCGCCTTTTTGGGATATTGGTATCAATAGAGATTAAAAAGAATGATCAACCCTTAAGCCTTGTCATATTCACCAATTTACCTTTTTAGACTGGTTACTCCTTAGCTTTAGTGGTGGAGATGTGTATCCTTGCCAAGCTTATGATAGAATACTCGTCACGACCGAGCAAGAGCGAACTACTAAATGTTACCACATAGATTAGTTTAGTGATTTGAGTGATTTCGTTTCCTATTTTGTGAGGTGTTTGGTTGTGCACTAGTAATTGAATAAAAATACTTAAAGGAAAAATCCTATACATTCGTTTGGGGTACATTTTCATAAGTTAATTCTAAAGTCTACTTGAGGACAAGTAGGATTCAAGTGGGGGCATATTTGATGACATAAAATAACGTTTAATTATTGGCATCATTTATCCTATTTATATTGCTCGTTTTGTAATATTTTATATTGCTCGTTTTGTAATATTTTATATAAGATTTGATACTTAATCGCTTAATTGTGTAAATCTCAGACATTATCGAGCATTTGGCAAAAGATAGAGAAAAGAATGTATTTTGGAGCATAACTGGTGAAGATCGAGGAAGTCAACTAAATCTGAAGAATACAATGTA